>UELU01101091.1:0-11936 GCA_900490025.1 Megastigmus dorsalis | reverse complement strand
AGATTAGGGAAAGAGGTCAGCGATGTCGGTATATATATAAGAGACGTGTTTAAAATGATAATCCTTGGTCAGTCTGATCCAATATACGACAACACTCCTGAATTTTTGATACTAGGGCTCTCCCATGCACATACGGCTCTTCTTTTTTTCGTGGTTTACCCAGACTTTTTCTTCGATATTCTGGCTACTTCCTTGCCCGAATACAATTATATAGTGATTTCAGACGACTTCAACATCAACCTGGCAGCAATCACGCCTCACTCTTCACACTTTTAAGCTGTCTTAAACTCCCTTTCTCTATTTCACGTACCTTCAGACACAACGCATCACTCCACTCAACTCGATCACCAAGCGTATACTTGTCTCGATCTCTACATCATACACGACACATCTTCTCTTTTTAATTATACCAAATTAGACTCGCCCTTTATCGCCGGCCACGACCTCATTAATCTATCCATAAACTTTTCTTCGTTACTGAAAATTCAAAAGGCCATTCTCTCAATGTATTTAAATGCATTTTACATCAATCGCCTAAATTCTTCACTTCTTTCTCACTTCGATAAAAATTTCCTAGACGAACAGCGTAATTTTCTCTTCACCTCTTATCCCTCTTTATCGCTCGTCTCTTCACCTGCAATTATCTCAAACGCTTTTAATGACTTTCTCTCCTCTAATTTGATCTCAGCGTTCGACGAAATCGCTCCAATCGGTCAAGTCAGTATCATAAGCACCCGCAAGTCAAGGGTATCGCGCGATATACAAAACCTTATGCGCGAGAGTCATAAGCGGTATAGGGCCGCCAGGCGATCCCGATCCACCTTAGATTTAGAGCGATTTAAGTAGTCTCGAAGACAAATCAGCAATGCTCTCAAGACTGCTAAAAATAGATATTACGCCGATCGTCTGGCAAACGCGCACAACGCCATGATCAAGTGGCAAGTTTCGAGGAGAAGGGAGGGGGGAGATTGAGCTCCCTCGTATCCCCCCCCCCCCTTTAATTACTTTTCCGGCTCCAATCTAAACAGGCACTACGCCAGTGTGGCTGCAGGCACATTGCCACTCTAGCCTGCTACTTTTCAGAGGCTTGCGCTGGAGTATCCTACTACCCCGGATGACCAGTTATTTAGCTTCTCACCAGTTTTGCAGCGAAAAGTCTTACTGGCCGTCTGTAGTTTAACCTCCAAGGCCACCGGACCAGACGGCATCTCAACGGCAATCCTTAAGCTGGCTGCCCCGTTTCTGGCCGCTTAACTCACCCCTCTCCTTAATTTTTCGCTGAGAGAAGCCGTTTTTCCGGGCCTTTGCAGGCGAGCTCCTCTCTCCTCCTATGCGAATTCGGCCTTCATGTTGAGAATGTCGGATATCAGACCCATCGCCAAGCTCTACGAGCTCTCCAAGATGCTCGAGCGTATAGCCCATGCCCAGTTCTCGTAGCATCTCGAGGCATCTGACCTTCTCGACGCTCGACAGGCCGGCTTTCGCAGGGGCCACAGAACGCAGACGGCACTTTTGGGGGTCTTGGATGACGTGCGCCTCGCCATCGATAAGAGCATGGTCATTGTAAGTAAACTCTTCGACTTCTCCAAGGCTTTCAATTCAGTCTCGCACGGTCTCTTGCTCCTCAAACTTAAGCGCCTTATGTGCTCTGACGTTGTCCTCACGTGGTTCTATGCGTACCTAAACGATCGTTTACATGCGGTGGTTGATGAGGGTGGCCGCCCCTCGAACTAGCTTATGGTCTTAGTCGGCGTTTCCAGGGAAGTGTCATCGGCCCGCTGCTGTTCATCGCCTTCATAAACGACCTGCTGTCAATCGTCAGTGTCGCACGGCACATGATTTTTGCCGACGACACTCAAATATATCATCCCATCCCGCCTGGTCGAGACTAACTTGGGTGTGCCGCAGGGGCCAGTTCTCGGTCATTTGCTCTTCAGTCTCTATGTCAATGATCTTAGAGACTTCTTCGATCATGGAGCGGTCAAGCACATACTATATGCCGATGAATTCCAGGTTTATCTGCATCTTCTGGGAAGCATAGCTCGCCTGTCTCATGCGGCACGTTTAGTGTCGAGGTAGGCCGAGCGCTTGTCCCTCTGTCTCAACACTGTCAAAAGTAAGGCAATGTTATTTGGTTCCAGAAAGCATTCTAATAATTTGGATCAGGTTACAACAAAAGTAAATAAAGCCCTGTATAGCCTGCGGTTTAGTAAGCCATGTACCTCCGAGACATAAAGAAAACTGGTTGAAGCTCTATGTTTACCCTATCTTGACTACTGCGCTATGGTGTGTTTTGACGCGTTCGACGAGCAAACGATACTGTTTCAGAGACTGAACAATACATGTTTTAGCCAGGAGTACCTATACTTTTAATTTTAATCTAAACTCTCACTGACTCGGGATATCCCCACCTGATACCAGCGCCGCCTCAGAGAGGTGGCCTATTCATTTAGATTAAAATAAACAAATTGCAGGTAGTCCCGGCTAAAATAACAGGTCAATAGAACTAGAGAATCTTTTTGTGGACATTTTTAAACCACTAAGACTGACAGAAAGTACGTAAATTTCCCGCATACCGAAAACTACGAGGTGCTGATTTGGCTCCGACGTACCCTTAAGTCAGTTATATAGTGAGTCTTTTTCCGTAATTCCGAGCATTTCAAGGTAACATATGATACTTTTATACAAACCGTGTTATAATAAAAAGCGGGCGTCGCAAGCGTTAGATTCCGAGCTTGGAGGTTGTCGGGTATTCGTTTATTATGCTACAAAAACTCCATCATTGTGTAAGACCCTAGAAAAGTCCCAGAAAATACTTTTATAGACATATGTATATATACATATACAGGGTGTCTGAAAAGTTCCGGAACGGTACGATAACTTCTGAACTAACAATGGTAGAAAAAAACTAAGATATATAGTGGTTAGGATTTTTCCCCAGCTATCTGATGGTAACCATGAATTTGACCTCGTCCATCACCTTCAAGGTCATTTAAAGGTCAAGTAGATTTTGTTAAATGGGACCCCTATTTTAGACCACGGAAATGAAAAAAGTGGAAAATTTTACGTTCAAGATTGGTCTTGATCATTTTTAAATTTTGACCTTGGAAGGTCATGGTCAATGTCAAGTTCAAGGTCACCGTTTGATAGCCGGGGAAAAATCTTGAATATTATGTCGTGGATTTTTCCTTCTACGACTTCTGGTTTTCAAGTTATCGCACCGAACCTGGGTTTGACAATGACCATGACCTTCCAAGGTCAAAATGTTAAAATGGTCAAAACCATATTTGAACGTAAAATTTTCCACTCTTTTCATTTCCAGGGTCAAAAATAGGGGGTCCCATTTAAAAAAATCGACTTGACCTTTAAATGACCTTGAAGGTCAAGGTCAACGTCAAATTCAAGGTCACCATCAGATAGCTGGAGAAAAATCTTAACAGCCATATATCTTAGTTTTTTTCTGCCATTGTTAGTTCAAAAGTTATCGTTCTGTTCCGGAACTTTTCAGACACCCTGTATATTAGGGTGTCCCTTATTTCCCAAATTCCAGATATCGATCATGCGTATCTCTGTATTAAGCGACCATTAGCACGTATATTGTATATCTTATATATACAGTGTTACACTGTGCTACACCCGCTTTTTATTAGACACCCTAAAATATATGCATGTGTGTCTGAGTGTACGCGTGCACATCGTTTTAGTGATATGCATGCGTACATTCAGACACACATACATATTAAACTGTTAAATAATATATTTATATATATAATATCAAGAACTAAGTAATTTATTCAGGTTGTTAAAGGAAAGTAGGACAGGCTCTATTCGATCCGATCAATATTCATTGAGTAATCATCGGTTGAAAATTAACCGAGCAGGCCAATCAGGAGAGAGCTATAGCAGGAGGCTTAGTGCCAGGCGGCCTGAGTGGGACGGCCAGCCGAGTATTTCCCCACCGGCCGTGCGTCTGCTGCTGCTGCGCCGTCCCTCTCCACGCGCCGTCAATCGACTATTGCGAGTTTTGCGAAAACAGTTCGACCGGCCGATTGATTGATGCCAATTCATTATTTTAAAATAACGTCTAGCGCTTCGAGAAAACTACTTTTTATTTAGTATAATGCAACTATCTAAAAACAAACGTACATTCAATAAGTAGATATGAATTATGTAACATTTAAATCTAAGATTGCTCATAGTAACAGCCAAAAAATTTTTTTAACTTGTACATAATTGGATATCAGTTCTTTTGAATCTCAGATGAATTAAATACTAAATGAATTAATTCTTTACTGGACGTAACCCATTAACGACCAAGACCCCGAATTTTCAACAACATTTTCAAGGCTTTTTTTCAACTAACAAAAAAGGTTTGAAAAAATTTGAAAAAGATCATATCCGACGTATTTTAAGCTGTTCTTTTGTATGGTGATACCGATTTTTTGTCAAAATACTCCTGCAAAAAAATATGGCGGGTTTTTCACGAAAAAAAGTTAAAAAATTTGGAAATTTTCAACTATATGAATTTTTTTCATAAGAAAAATGCAATGGCAATAATTCAAATCACTGCACTAAAGCGCAATTGATATGCAAACATCACGGAAAATTTTTTGTCATGACCCTAAAATATTTTTAAACTTTCCAAAATGGCCATATTTCGTAAAATCTCAAAAAATGAAATTTTCAAACAAGCTATTTTTCTGATAACGTTTCAAGATTTATTGTCAAATGAGAAACGGTTTCAAAGAATTTAGCAAGGGGTTGGGGTTGGGTCTTCATATGTATGCTTTATACGTTTGTAAAGGTCTTCACTGAAAAATCGCTTACCTTATTATTAATTATTTTTCTCGCATAACGAATATTGCAACATTTTATATTTAGTTGCGTATTTTTTGGTGTATTACATTTCGACAATGTAATTTAATTTTCAAAATGTCACGAAAGCGCCCAAAAACTATTTCTGAATCCGAAGACGAACAGTATACTTCTGACGAAGACGAATCAGTGGAAATACCAAATCCAGATAACTCTGGTTGTTCAGATGATTCGAATTCTAATGATGATACTGTATAAGAACTACCAAATATCACTTATCATAAAGCTAAACAAATTTATCGACTAGACCAAGTTAAGTTAAAAAAAAATCATATTTTCCATTGGGTAGATGGTGAAAAAATATATTCTGATAAGTATGAAAACGAAATGCTTTTGCCTGATCATGTGAAAAGAAAAATTCTCAAAAATGAAGCAATTCAATTATTTGAAACTTTTTTTTCAACCGAGATAAAAGAGTACATCATTGATGCTTGTCGAGAAAATGGTTTCAACCTAGAAATGGATGATTTGAATACTTTCATAGGAATTGTCATGTTCACTTCTTTCAACACTCGAAAATCACAACGAGACTACTGGACAACAGATCCTTTTTTATCATGTCCAGTAGTTTCTTCGGCAATGACCCGTAAGAACTTTAAAACTTTAAAAAAAAATTGAAATACACGAAAGCGACTGACAATGATTCCAATGATAAAGCGTGGCGTGTTCGTCCAATCATGAAAATATTTCTGAAAAATATTTTAACTTTTGGCATTTGGCAAACTGCGTTGTCAGTTGGTGAGGTGATGGGTGAATCTTATACAAGAACATCATTGAAGCAGTTTATCCGCGGAAAACCAGTACGCTTTGGGCTCAAATTTTGGGGGCTTTGCACAGCTCATGGATACTTACTGAATTTCGACCTATATTGTGAGAAAAATTCACCAGTTGGTGATAAATTAGGTAAATGCGCATTGGGTTCTCGCGTAGTGTTCAATTTACTTCATCCGTTTTTTGCAAAGACAGTCGCCGGAAAAATTCCTCTATACCATCTTTATATTGACAATTTTTTTACCGATTTAGATCTCGTTGTACATTTGAATAAACTGACATTGAAATGCACTGGTACTATTAGAGAGAACCGAATTAGAGAAAAGAATATCATCAATAAAAAATCTCAAAGGGGGACATATGCAGTGAAGTATGATGTTAATAGTGGAATAAACTATGTAACTGTTATGGACTCAAAATTAGTATCGGTTGTATCTACAGCTGCTGGAGTGACTCCTTCACTACCTACAAAAAGATATTGTGCTACTGCAAAGACAAAGATAGATATACAATTCTCGCAAGCATACCATCTTTACAATCGTTTCATGGGTGGAGTAGATTTGTATGAAGGACACTGTAATAATGTTATGCCCAGCATACGTTCAAAAAAATGGACATGGGTGGTTTTTATTCGATTGATTCAGACTGAAATCGTGAATTCAGCAGTTATTTTCAATGCATGTGGAGATGGTACGAAAAAATTGGAACTAAAGAATTTGTGGTGTCACTAGCTAAAACTTACATACAAAACGGTCATATGAAAAATACAAAACATTAAAAATAAAGCTGAATCAACAAAAAAAATGTACCGGTTGTGGACGAAGAACGTTTTTGTATTGTCAGTCTTGTAACATATCTCTTTCTCAATTGTGTATAAAAAATAAGCACTGAATTACAAAGTGTCACTGAGAGGCGAGGGGACTCACTATAATCAAGCACCCCGGACAGTGAGAGGCGAGGGGACTCACTATAAGCAAGCACCCTGAACAGGTGAGAGGTAAGGGGACTCACTATAATCAAGCACCCTGAACAAGTGAGAGGTAAGGGGACTCACTAAAATCAATCACCCCAAAGGAGACATTATTTTACCACGTCCATGTCGTTGTTTCTGGATCATGCTAAGAGTAAAATGAAACACAAATTTCTACTTAGCTGTTGAATGGGTCACCTCAAAATTTTTTCCGTGATGTTTGCATATCAATTGCATTTTTTTGCAGTGATTTGAATTATTGCCATTGCGTTTTGATTATGAAAAAAATTCAAAAGTTGAAAATTTCTAAATTTTTTCACTTTTTTCGTGAAAAACCCGCCATTTTTTTTCAAGAGTGTTTTAGCAAAAAATAAGTCGCACCATTCGAAAGAACAGGTCAAAATACGCCGGATAAGATTTTTCCGAAATTTTTCAAAACCTTCTTCTTAGTTGTAAAAGAGCTCTCTAAGATGTTGTCTGAGAAATTGCTTATTAAATTTTGAATTTTTTGGGATTTTGCGAAATATGGCCATTTTGAAGAGGTTAAAAATATTTTAGGGTCATGACAAAAAAGTTCCCGTAATATTTGAACATCGATTGCACTTTTTTGCTGTTTTTGAATTATTTTCATTGCATTTTCCTTATGAAAAAAATTCATAAAGTAGAAAATTTCCAAATTCTTTAACTTTTTTTCGTGAAAAACACGTCATGTTTTTTTTGCAGGAGTATTTTAACAAAAAATCGGTATCACCATTCGAAAGAACAGTTCAAAATACGTCGGATATGATCTTTTTCAAATTTTTTCAAACCTTTTTTTTAGTTGAAAAAAAAAGCCTTGAAAAAGTTGTTGAAAATTCGGGGACTTGGTCGTTAGTGGGTTGATTAAGAGTATCGTTTGTAATTTAAAAAAAAACTTAAAACTTCTTAGCCGTCTCTTCACTATACACTTTTACATTTGATATTTATCATTTTATTTTAAATCTAATTAGGTAAATGAACAAATCGTTTTGTTAAAGAAATTATTCACTTTCTCTTATAGACATTGTAGACTTTAGGTATAGAACTTTTGAAAACTAAATATCTGCGGTTGTGTAACAAATAGTTGTAAATTCATTAATTTAGTGAAAGCGCAATTAAAAGTATCCTGGGTTCAGTTTTTAGGAACCGATTTTTTATAAAAATAGCTGTTAGTTCTGAAGAGTTTCTATTTCAATAACTCACCAAAATGAATTTAGTATTTAATATTATTCTGAAAACTAAGACTACCCACATAAAGTAAATAGCACAGCTGAAAGGTTCTGTCCAAAATACGTCCATTAATATTTTTTTATGCTGATTATCCAATATCAGCTGACTGGGGTAACACAGGTTAATATTTATGCGTATAATTTATGTATAATATAACATTGCAAAGCGTACAAATTGAACTCTAAATTAAGTGAATTATAAAGCTTATTAATAACTACTTCTCATAGGGAAAAAAATTTAGTATTGGGTGATATGTTATTGATCAATTTTTATTATCAAAGGATTGTTTTCGTGTAAGCATGCGTAGGTATTCAATCATGTGTTTACAAAATTAATCTGATAAATTTGCAAAAGTAATAGAGTCGTAGATCTTGCAGAATACTCAGAAGGGGAATCCATAATCTCCGAGAAAGCAATTTTACTGAATCTTTGGGAAGTTATTTATGGTACCTAAAATGAAGTTTAGAGACAATTTTAGCGACAAATGGACCCAATCTTTCAGGATAACCGTTATTCAAGTCTAATATGCGAAAGTTCATACCTTTGTTTCATGCTTTACAGATTAGCGACTAAATAAAATCTAAAATGTTTCTAAATTACAAATAATAATTGAGAAAACGATCATTAATTTGAGAGGTTGTAAAAATCAAAAGCTCTACTCATTCAAAAGCTATGAGCGTTTCAAATTTAGACACAATCTCGCACTTAAAACTCTTCATTATTTTTATACTAATTTAAAATTCAAAATTGTGCCTAATTTTTAAACTCTCATAACTTTTGAACGGTTTCAAACGCATTCTCAACTTTCATTTGTAATTAAGAAACATTTTTGTTTTCGTTTGCTGCCGAGTTATAAAGCCTGAAGCAACTTAATAAATGATTAAGTATTTGGCGTTAATAGCGGCTATCTTGTAAAATTGTACCCATTGGTCGCAAATATTGGTTCTAAACTTCATTTTCAGGTATCAGAATCTACTTTCCAAAGCTTGAGCAAAATCGCTTTCCCGGAGATCGTGGGTTCCCCTTGTCATTTTAATAATAGTTTCATTATTTGAATGTTTAAATACTTTCAACTATTATTTTTGTAACTAATTATATGATTGCCCAACTTATTATCCTCGCATCCTTTAGTAATAAAATAATTAGAATGAAAATGTGTGTCGCAGAGTAAATTGAAAAAAGCATATAGTATTCCTAAGCAATCTGTATGGATTTTACGTGAAATCAAGGATGTAATTAAGGGCATCGATTCTAAATGGTTCTGAGCGCTTGGTCCGGCTGTCGCAAGCTAGAAATTATTGTCACAGTGAGGAAATTTTCAAAGTTGCGGAAATTAATTTAAAAAAAATACTATCGTCTAGAGGATCAAAAAAGGCAACTTTTTAATTTTTAATTCTTTTTTATACAATGTTTAGGTTTTGAGAAAAAAAATAAAGACTGAAAAATTGTGAAACTGATTTTCAATACGTTTTCTTAAGCTTCAATCACTCTAACTTCGACAAATATAAAAGGATCTTCTTCATTTTTGACGTGGAATCGTAAAAAACCCTAGTAATGCTGACAAACTCATAAAAAGTTATATATTAAATAGATAAAAAATGGCTAAGATGTAGCTATTTTCCCAAAAGCACTCGCTGCGCGAGAACGCAATGGTTACCTGTCGGAAAATTTGTTGAACTTCATTCATGATAGCTGAGTTATTATTATATATATTATTTGTATCATATAAATGTTATTAAATTAAATCTTACCCAATTATATCAAATTTGAAGTTTCGGAAATTTGAATAACAGTTTTGTTTTTTAGCCTCATTGCTTATTAAGATTAAGAATAAGATATACTTAAAATATGCAGCGAAAATTCTTCCAAAATTACAGTAGAATATTAGTATTTGTGGAAATTAAATTTCTGGAAAACCGTTAACTTTTACAACTCTGTATGCATCTCCAAAAACAACCCAGAAAACTCTCTTTACACATGCACATTCTCTAATTTAGACGAATTTTAATGTGTGTATATTTATTTACTATAATTTCGAAAGCTTATACTTGAATTACATTATTCATATTTATATATAAACAGATATACTTTTTTCTAAGTGCATATAAATTTTTCGGTTCTTGTATTCTGTTGTGCCAATTTAAATTATATTTTTGTAATTTGTTTTTTTTTTATATATTTATTCTTGATAATATTCATGTGTTTGATAATGTTTTTTTGCAACTGTGACACGTAATTATTTCGAGATGCGATTATACGAGCCTTCGCGAGCAACGAGCAGACACACGCGAGTAATTTAGCTAATCGCCACACGTGAGCGAGGGAAGCACCTATCGGGGGTGCTCCCATAAGAATCCGTGAGTGCGAACGAGAGAGAAATACAACGCGATCGGCAAGATCACGGCACGCACTCGAAAAGCTCGGGAGAGAGACCGTGACTTCGGAAGTAGACGAATGCGTTTTTCCAACGACAAAATGATTATTGTGTTTTCGAGCGGACGAAAAGAGTTTCGGTGTGTTTCGCGGCGTGAGATTTGCGTGGATAAATTGTGCTCGCATTGTGTGCATTGAGTGCACTCACTCACTTTGCGGCGTATTCAAGGAGGAACACCTCCTCGAGCCATCGACCACCGACAGCGTGCGGAGGGACGAGCAGTCCCTCAGTTCTGGCAGGGAATAGTTGCGGGTGAGCAAAACGGCCGGTCGCTCACGATAGAAGAAAGGAGCAAGGAGCTTCATTGAGGCACACTCCTTGCACCAAGTAAGTACACGTTACTTGTGCGTGCGAATAAAAAATGAAGCGTGTGAGTGTTAGAGTGCGATATTCGAACACTTCTTCGTATTCTCTTTCTCTCTCTCTCTCACTCTCACTCGGTTGCGAGAACAGTGTCTGTTCGCCGGCACAGCACTGTTTACATCCTCTAGGTCGCACAAATAAACACACGTCGGTGTGCTTACTTCGAGTACGTGGTGCGTTCTTGGTATAGTCGAGCTATACACGCGACATTTTAGATTATATTCGAGCAGGCGTAAAAAATATTATATTGGAATAATATATACGTCCAAGCCTGGATTACCGCCACTCTCCACGGAACTTCCAGTTGGTCATAGATCGACCACTGCAAGTCATAGCTGAGCGTAGCCAAGCGCGGCAACTCGTAGTGAGAGGAGAGTGCGTCTGATTATCCCCCCAGGAAACCCCGTTACAACTGGCGCCCTGTACGTGTGCATGGGCAAGCACACGCGGCGCGAAAAATATTAATATAAATTAATTTTTAGCAGACGCGTGCGTATTAGTGACGTACAGCAAGGGGGAGAGAAATAAGCGAATTTTCCCTCACTATAGCTACACGGAGAGAAAAGACACGCGAATAACGCATGAGCACATGCCACACGACTATAGCATGAATTTTCACGCGCCGAGTGCATGAGGCGACGCGCTTATAGCATGGCTATCCCCATGCGCATAACGCACCTCACTCGTGCGTTTGTTGCGTGAAGCTAAGCGTAAAACGCGTGGCACTGACGCTATAACTGCATGGGTCACAGCCACGCATAATTCGCATAGCTCCCATGCTCAAAGTATGTGGCTAGCCGAGTGTCGAATTTCCGAACGGCTCCGAGTAAATCCGAACAAGCGTGGTGGGGAGAGATGCGTTGTGGAGGGGAACGCTGCGCCAAGATGGCCGAAAACTCAGGTAGCGCAGTGCCATAACGGCTGAAAACTCAGAAATGCGAGTTCGATCCTATCTACGGGCAATTTTTTTTTTAATTTATTTTTCCTATCTATTACTAGGTAGAAAAAGCATCTTGAAATCGGAGTAAAATTAGAAAAGTACTTGAATTTTTTAAACCTCAAAAAAAAATAATATATCTAACAATAAATTTAAATGTATTTGTTATCTTAGTAATAAAAAATTACAATAATGATTTAAGAATTTTTTGGTTTGACTGAGCCAAGAGAAATAGCCGATCAAACTATTTTGGACTCGATATCTCCTCGAGTAGAAATTGTATTAAGGATGATATCAGGCCCTGATCAAGATTTTGATTACACGGATCAGGGTAAGAT
>UELU01101090.1:0-63006 GCA_900490025.1 Megastigmus dorsalis | reverse complement strand
ACCAGCACAGACGATTCAAAATTGCAAATTGAAAATTTCATATCGCGTTTGGCATTATGTTTGAAATTTATATTGAAGAATCTTTCCCTGGAATTTCGCATACAAAAAAAAATAATAAAAGAATATGAAAATGTTACTTTAACAGTATCAGTACTTTAACAGTAAAAGTTGAAAACGCAAGCTACCTTTGTACACTAGCTGCCTAACTCAATTGAAATTCAATAAGTATAAAAAAATATTTGTATAATAAATACATGCATGAAGCACTTATTCACTTCAATTAATTTAAAGTTATTCTTATTATTAATTGTTAATTGAAAAATGTTATAGCAGACATTTTTTATAATTAATACATAATATAATGAAAATTACAATTTAAAAAAATGTAGATTATCAATGTAAAATAATACAAATGTATATATAAGTAATAAATTATAGATTGAAATAGATTAATTAAATATTTATTTTGAAATGAATTGAAACCTCATTGAACGAATGCTAAAATTGAGTATTCTATTTTATTGTTATTGAAATCGATTGATATCGATTGAATTTCAATAGGCATCTTTATGTAACCGATTACATTTATTGGAATCGATTGGTATTGAATGAAAATTAATTAATTCCAATCGATTTCAATAGATCATTTTCACCAGGGCTGTTTAGCTCGAATCTAACCTACATGGATGAGACAAATTACTTTATATAATTGTATTTTAAAGCATTGTCATAAGCATTTCTGGTAATAGTAATATAATATTTATAAAAAATAATATTTAATTTTTAAAACACTAAATTTTGTACATGTATATATATATATATTTTTTCAGATACAATTTCATTTATATCAAATTACAATCTAGATGATCTAGAAGAAAATATTGAAATTCATGAAAACGAGGATGACGATTTGTTTTTAGATCTAGTAAAATCTCGAAAATGGATCTACGAAAAAAAGGATAAAGGTTATTCAGATCAAAATGAGGTAAAGATTTTGTAAAAATTGTACAGAAAACTTAAAATAAGTATGTTATCCAAAAATTATAATTACTTGAGTCATTCATTACTGTACTTATCTCCTTCCATTCATTTGAGACCATTAGGCGATCTGAATAACCTTTATCCTTCTTGTCGTAGATCCATTTTCGAGATTTTACTAGATCTAAAACCAAATCGTCATCCTCGCTTTCATGAATTTCAATATTTTCTTCTAGATCATCTAGATTGTAATTTGAAATAAATGACATTGTATCTGAATATATATACATGTACAAAATTTAGTGTTTCAAAACTTAAATATTATTTTTTATAAATATTATATTACTATTACCAGAAATGCTTATGACAATGCTTTAAAATAAATTATATAAAGTAATTTGTCTCATCCCTGTAGGTTATAGATTCGAGCTAAGCAGATTTTATCTCTTCTTGTTCCTCGATATTCCACCTTATTCCTTCTTATTCCTTATTCCCTCATTCCTCATTCTTTTGGCTGTCCGAGGCCCGAGCTCTATTTCTCTTGTACTCGAATATCTTTTAACTCGATGCATTTATACCTACAGCACTGTAACAGTGTAAATTAAATTTGTATCAATCATCAATTACATTTTTTCGTCGCTGTAATACGTTTGTAAAAAGAGTATAGGAAAAAATGAAAATATTATCATAATGGTGTCGTAAGAAACTGCGTACGGCGTATATGCGACAAAAAATGATATCGGCTCCATCCAGCGTTCGCTTTTAAACCAAAACTCGCGCGCAATCTAACCTAAAAGAATTGGCTAGAAACTAACTTGAGACTGAAAAATAAAGGGAAAATCGTATCAAAGCCCTAGCTGTAAACAAAAGTCATGCATTTGTAACATGAAAGCCACCATGGCGTCAAAAATGAACGTAAACAGGGCGGCGGCGTGCGGCGAATGGACACGTAGTATAACGCACACACATACATTCATACGCTGCAGGGCGAGGGGTCGAGAGGGGAAGGAGAAACCGAAAAATGAAACGCTTGTCCTCTCGCGGGGGGTGGGGGGCCGAAGGGGAAGGGAGCAGTTGATTGCGCGCATGGGTCAGGGGAAGGGGGTCTCCGCGCGCCTGTTCGCTCACTTCTCTCGCGTTGCACGCCCGAGGGGCGGAGGGACTTCTTTATGTATTTGTCACGTCATATGTCACGTGAACAATTTATGGATCGTCATTGATGATCATCGTATGCGTCTGGTCATGAAAAGTCCGTCTACTTCAGAGTATGAAATTTTTTAATTTCGTCTATTGGCTACTTACGAAAATAAATAAACGATTTTCTATCAATGTATGAAAATGATTAATTAATATATATCCAGATGTATGTATTCTTTAAAATACAAAGGCATTCTGTATTTGTTTTCTTGAGTATTGTATTTTACAATCTTGTATTAGCTGTCTGATTGGAAATGAGTATTTTAAATTATTTACTAATCTTAGTACAGTCTTAGTTATTTTATTATTTATGCGCTATTGGACTACCAGATTCAGATAGTCATCTATTTTCGTCTTACTCATTTTGCACATTATCTACTTGCAATTTATTACTCAAACAGGATGTTTGAATTTTTATTTGAAAAAGTTAGCCTTCTTTCATCTATCATTTTCATACTAAAAATATAATGTTATAATTATTCACATTCAGTATCACAAGATATACGTATAAACAAAAATAGTTACATTATTTTTCAAATAGATGCAAGTATAATTTGCAGTAGAAAAGAGAAGTTTTACAAAACTATGGCGTCAGTTTAACATTTGCCGAATGTAAAAGCTTTACCTTTTCGGGTTAGGGTCTCCAATATAGTATATTGCATAGCAATTAGTTCCACATTATTAATTTTCCAGTCTTACTAGGTTTGTTTAAATCTACTTACAATATGCGCATGATAAATCTATACAGGAAAGTACTAAGAGTATTGGGGTACTTTATGATTCTCGTACATTATCTACTGAGAGTAATTTATTGATACTTTTATATGCTTACGCCTTCAAATCACAAGTAATTAAATAAAATGATGTGGGATCACCAGATCAACTTTGGATTAACTGCCTAATATTGATAATTTATCAGAAGATATATATTATTCTATCCCGTAACTGATATCAATTTTCCGATAATCCATTAGCAAAATCGTTACCGGTTTCATGCATCCGTAAAATTATGAAAAGGCAGTTTCCAGGCTGGACCGGGTATGGTTCATAAAAAATACGTGTATTCTGACGGCTGATTCGAAAACATTGACGGTAGCCCGGACCGTCAGCAATCACCGTGACAACCGCGTATTTAAACGGCAGCACCGGTGACGGGGGGAGGAGAGCAGCCCCTCCCGCGCTCGCGCGAACCAAACCGTCGGGGGGATCGGCGGGAGGGAGGAGTAGCGGGTTGGGGAGGGGGGGACGGAAGGGCACAGTGCAGGGGTCGTCGGCGGGTGGAGGGGAGCCGCCGCCGTAGCCTGCCACCGGCGCTCCGAGCGCCAAGTGAAAAGCAAGACGAGGAGAGAGACGGACACGTTCGCCGCGCGCGCTCTGCCGCCATGACACTGGTAGTCCTGCACGTATTTTGGTGATAAAGAGCGCGAGACTCGCGATCGACGGGGCCACCGATCTCACGACCTGCTTCTCGGACACCTTTGCGCATCGCTCCAGCAAACCGGCTGATTACACGGTACGTGCGCGCGCGCTATCCGATAAGGTCAGACATACAGGGACCGGCGAGGAGTAGCAGCAGTAGTCACAGCAGCGATCTTCTACTCTTCCCTCTCCGGGGAGACGCAAAGAGCAAGAGGCGCGTCCCCCCTTGTGGCCGTATAAATATATATATATGTACATATATATTCGTACATAAGAGCGATATATGTGTATATATGTATATCCTAGGTTGACTCCGCACGTGCCTGTGCGTTCGTGATACTGTGCAGTGGCGCCGTATAGGTAGAGAATACGACGACGCGCGCTTCAGCTTTTGTATATTACATATAAGTCTATCGTCGGCCTATACCAGCAGTTCCGCGCGCTCGCGAGAGAGAAAGAGAGAAAGAGAGAGAGAGAGAGTACTGCACAGCCCGTGTGGCCGTCGCTCCCCGAACTTGGGAGAGAGACAGAGAGAGAGAGAGAGGAGGCGATATACCTACGCCGCGCCAAGTGTGGACACGGCGCGGGGGGCGAGAGGCCGAGAGCTGCGAGGAGACGTGTGCGTGCGGGGCCTCTCCCGCTAGGAAAAAAGGAGTATATGACGATGCCCGCCACCGCCGCTGCCGCTGCCGCCGTTGCAGCCGCACCGAACACGGCGACCATGGCACCGGACACCACGTGAGTCTGTTTTATACCCTTCCTCTCTCTCCTCTCGCGCTCTCTATTTCTATCTTTCTCTCTATTTATGCCGTACAGACTATCCTGTCTGTCTAGTTCCTTTGTTTTTTTTTCTACTATAGTCGAGCTCGTCTCTCGCGTCAATGCGATAATTAATGTATCGGTGTATATTTCGGAGCAAGCAGTATGCGGATACGTAAGCGAATTCTCCATCGCATATGTGGACGATTTGCATGTGTGTGAGTGTGCATATGTGTGCGAACGGCGACCATCTTGCGCCGTGTATATGTTTGTTCGTGGTAAATTACAGGAGATGAGTGCGGCGGTGAGGAGAGAGTAAAAATGAGTCGGAGCGCGGGCTCGCGGTTTCAGAGATCCATGCATGCACGCATACACGCTTATGCATGTATAACGTAATTCTTTAGGCGAGAAAAGGAGAGAGACAGAGGAGAGCGCCTTGCGCGCACTCGCCCGTTTCTGTCCTCGTTCTCTGTGCCTTCTTCGCCTTGTGTATGTATGTGTATGTGTGTGTTTCTGAACCTTCTTCGCCGCGCAGTCAGCTTTTTTTTTTCATCATGCGGCCGTGTGTGTGTATGTATATATATATATATATATATAATAGGTGTGTTGATCGCATAGCGATGTAATCGGACGGCTTTGTTTTTGAATCGGTGATGTGTGTATTTTGGAGTGAAATGATATAGGTTAGAATTGGTTTTTTGGAGGTGCGATATGTGTGTTTTGTTGTGTTCAGACTGGTGTCGTTCTTATAGGGCTTTGTTGCGAGCCGATTCGCGATGAGTCACCTACGCACTGATCTTCGCTTTTTTACGCGCTCAGTGACAAAAAACGGAGTTTTTTGTCGACTGCATTTAGTACTCGGTTCTTTGGTGAGTTGACAGGATTTGTGTGTGAATTTTTAAGAGACCGAGCTGTATAGAAAAAAACTGTAGTCGCTCGATAAGGACGGGGAATGTGCGGTATAACAATATTAAATTTTCCTTTTTCTTTTTGTGTCGCAACAATCGTGTGCTATGTTAGCATCAACACTGACAGTTAATCATTATTGAAAGTAAAAATTTAAAAGAAATAATCTTTGTCAATTAACCTTAAAGTTTGCATGTTCCTAATCACTTTCATAGTTGATTTTTGAAGATACTTGGAGCTATTGAATATATTTAATTTATTTATTTGCAGACTAGTAATTATTACATATAGGATTACATGAAATTTGATATCAAATGATCTTATAATCCGAAAATGTAGATTAATTTAGATTCTTACAATTGTCTGCAAAATTATTTAAAAAACTTTGTAGCATACCTTCAATACAGTGTATATACATGGGTGTTTTTTATTAAATTTTAGCATGAAATTGAAGCTGGTGGCCTGAACGATACGTCAGCCAGCTAGAACCTCATGAATTTCCCAGAACGTAACAGTGATTTTTCATAAAATTTGTTACTTTTTTTAATATAAACTAGAGCTATTTCATATAAATTGTATGTTTTGGGAAATTCTCAGAGTTCATAGACCATCTGGTTGATAGCTATTTATTTTATGGTTATGTTCATTTAAGGAGGAAAAGGAATATTTATTATGAATATGGTATATGAATAAGTTAATTAATTTTAATTTTCAAATTATTGATTGCATTAATTTCCTTTTCAGGATAAAAAATGTAGGATACAGGAAGTGTTTGATCGATGGTTTTAATTGAATAAACATGAATAGTGAGCAGCATGCTCTGCCAGCGACAACGCAGGCACAACAAGAGGTGAGTTCTTGACTTTCATAACGTTTAATTCCAAACTTCAAATGCGCATTTGCACTTTTAGATTTGCCAAGATTTCTTTATCACAGACTTTCTTTCTATAGCTACTATAAAATGAATTTAATATAGGTTTTGCTCAGTTTTAAGTCAGTAATGATATCAGTATTGTATATTATATCATTATTTTTTTTATTTAACTTTCTTACATTTCTGCTTTACTATTTTTAGTATTAGATTTTGTGGATGCAATGTTAATGTATTATATTTAATATAGCTTTACTTGTATTACAATAAAAATGTTAGAAATAAATCTACTGGTTGGGTGATGCATGTATTTTAAAGTAGTGCATGTAATAAGTTTGTAATTTGTATATTATTGTAACAGTTGTATAAAAACCATAGATGTCTTATTGAAATAAACAAAACAATATTACTTATGGCATGATGTATAATAATGAACCATTAATTATGAACTACAATGGCTGAAGATGCTTTCTTAATTGTTGATAATAGAATTAATTTAATTCTGATTCAAATATTTTGTATCAAACTTTTTATTAAATTTGAACTTCTTATTAGTATGATCCATTGATTGTTTCCAAATTATATATTTGATGCTTAGATAATGTATCACTATTTTTGTAAATAAAGCTACCTGCTAGTTTTGTAAATAAATATCTTGAATTATAAATCAATACCCTAATTTTCATTATAAGCATTCATAAAATATTGAACTTTACTTATGACTAATATAAGAATTTCTTAGGTAATATTAAGATTATAGTTTCTGGTACATTTATTGGTTGGTCACATTCTTTTTTTCTTGCATACCACTGCATGCCTTATAAATGTTGTAAAAATGTTTGAATGTGTATTGGTAGGAAGTAAGTGCAGGTCAAAGTGGTCGTTCCTCATATCCAGGTGGTTTGGCAACCCCGACTAGCTTTGGCAATGTAGGGAGTAACCCACACTCATCTGCAGACCTACGTGTAGGTACAGCTGTAGCATTAGCTTCAGTAGCGAAGTACTTGGTGTTCACCAATCTATTTCCCGGACCGATACCTCAGGTATCAGTGTATCATCATCCTCACCATAGAAGTGGTGCTGGAGGTGCTGAAATCCAGGCCGTCAAAGATTCAGCAGCATTGCTGAACCAGGATATGTCATTAACTTCTGGTACACATCATCAGAGTTCATCTTCGCATCATCATCAACCGTCAGTCAGTAGGGCAGCCCACCACAGCTCCTTGCAATCCACTGCACAGGTTTGTTTTAAGTATTAAGCATGTATATGATCTTTATAAGGTACAATTTTAGATTAAAATATTTTTTACAGAACTGTCGTTTTTGTTTCTTTTTCAATCATTGTTCTAATATTATGTAAAAAGTGTGCATTTCGTCAATTATAAAATACTATAATAATTGTATTTATCTATAAATGTAGCTGATTTTATAGCATTTTAATTTTTCTTATTAATATTTCAGTTATGAATGAGATTATACAACTAGTTGATCTAAAAGTACTGCATCTTGCATGATTTTAGGAGTGTAACTACTTTGTGGACCAGGTTATAGCAATAGTTAATGTATCTTATAAGTACCATTTAAAAGTAACACAAGTCTTTTAAAAATTCATACCGTAATCTATTTACAAAATCAAGTTATTTCACCATAGTAAAATATAATTACACAATTGAATGATACAATATCAATCATTAGTAAATTATTTTAGTATATAAAAAAATCCCAAAAATTTACACTTTATTCACGTCACTTAAAATCTTATATTTGGTAAATTAATGTTTTTTTTTTTAAGATTCCAGTTTCACTTCCTGGGCTCAATCTAGATGGGAGTCACCTCCAAGCGAGTGTGAGTCATTTGCAGGCAGCTCATGCCCAGATGCAGCAGCAGATGCAAACACAGCAGCAGCAGGCACAGTTGCATCAGCAGCAGCAACAGCAGCAGCAGGCCCAGTCCCATCATCAGATGCAAAATCACCAGAATGCTCAAAATTCATCCCAATCTAACCAGAATCAGAGCTCATCTAGGGACGATAAAAGCAAAGAGGAGTCTTCAGATCGTTGCAACGATAACCAGGTACATTCTCACGTTCAGTGCGATCATCAGCATCAGCAAGCACAGGATTTACAACAGAGCCTAATGCATCAGCAGCAGCAACAGCAACAGCAGCAGCAGCAGCAGCAGCAGCAGATCGGTGTTAGCATCGGAGGTGCATCCACTGGGGACAGTGCTAATAATCCTGGAGGAGTAGAAAAGGGAGAGAAGAAGGAGGAGATACGTCAGTTAAATATGACCCAGTAAGAGTCCTTATTATTTAAGTAATGTCTATTTTTTTTTATTATTTGATTTTTAAATAGATAAAGAGCTTGTGGAAATGTAATTATAAAAGTTTTTGACGTATAGTTTATACAATGACTAAATTATATAGTAAGGAAAATTCAGTATAAAATTTATTCACAATAAAATTATAATTCTTCAATTTTACAGGTTTCAAGTGCCCGACCTCAAGGCAGGAAGTCACATGATGGATGTTCGAACTGCAGATGGATCAATTGTTAAAATTAGTGCAGCGAATGATCAGGATCTTGCAAAGACTTTAGGCGTAGATATATCACAATATATCAATAAGGTAACTTATATTTCTTTATAATAAGGAGAATCCCAAACTGTATAAATCGATGAGAAACTTATGAAAATTAAAATTAAATTTTTGCACAGTGTAAATTATATGGAAGTAGATAATACCAGTATTGTAAGACATTGGTGTTCCACCTTTTTACAAACACTTTAGGTTTCTCCTTTATAACGTTATCAATAATGCACCTGATTAAGTAAATAAATTTAACTAATACGAACACAGAAATGACATGAAGCCGTTTTAACAATTATCTTTCTTTCATTAACAGGGATCCGTAAATGTCGAGGAACTGAACCAAATAAACCAGTTACTAGCGTACCATGAAGTTTTCGGAAAATTACAGAGTGAGATAGCCGCGGGCACAACGCTAATTGGCGGGACTGTGCCTACACAAACTGTTACAACGATACAAAATGGTACACCTATAGTTCAGCAGGTGCAGCTTAACAAGTTTGACATAAAGTCGAGCGATGGTGAAGCTACGCCCGGACCAAGTGCTTCGCCCGTATCGGTTGGAAGTCATGCCTGTGAGGTCTGTGGCAAAATCTTTCAGTTCCGGTATCAATTAATAGTTCATCGAAGATACCACACGGAGAGGAAGCCATTTACATGTCAGGTGAATATTTTTCAAATGCTAGTTTAGAAGTATAACTTTATATTTATGTATACTATGAAATTACAGAATTAATTTGAGCTTTTATTATTTATTTTCAAAATTGATATGAGTAGCGAATCTATTTGTTCTCAAAATTAAATTAATCAACACGCTTATAACGTATATGAATTCAAGTATGTAAAAAATTTAATAGATAAAAGTAAAATAAAAGATAAATAGACTTTAATTATTCTCTGTTATTTTCAACTTTTTATAATAAAGACATTGGGACAATGTTTTATCCTAAACTAAACAAAATATTTGTCCGTAGGTGTGCGGCAAGGCATTCACTACTGCTACAGATTTGACGCGCCATGGAAAGTGCCACTTGGGCGGTTCCATGTTCACCTGCGCAGTCTGTTTTCATGTTTTTGCTAATGCACCGTCATTAGAGCGACACATGAAGCGTCACGCTACGGATAAACCGTACAATTGCTCGGTATGCGGAAAAAGTTTCGCAAGGAAAGAGCATCTCGATAATCATACTAGATGTCACACAGGCGAAACTCCGTATAGGTTAGTATATTTAATTTTTATAGTTGCCGTCTTTTAATATTAATTCATTATTTGATAATATTTATGACTTATCAATTCTGCTAAATTACAAACTTTGATCGTTCAAACTTAGAATTCAAATTACTAAAAAATTCTAGTAAACAGAGATGATTTATATATTTTTTATGATACAACACACTTGTATATATATAAATTTCATTGTTTAAGCAAACACATATAAATGATATCGTTAATCGATTATGTTTAGATGCCAGTACTGCGCAAAGACGTTTACGCGTAAGGAGCACATGGTGAACCATGTGCGCAAGCACACGGGCGAGACACCGCATCGCTGCGATATCTGCAAAAAGTCATTTACGCGCAAAGAGCACTTCATGAACCACGTGATGTGGCACACCGGTGAGACACCCCATCATTGTCAAGTTTGCGGCAAGAAATACACGCGTAAAGAACATCTCGCCAACCACATGCGTTCCCATACCAACGATACGCCTTTCCGTTGTGAAATATGCGGTAAGTTTAAGGTTGTATTTATATTCTTTGTTCTTATGACCCAGGTGCGATTTATATTTGCAAAATCATTACATCATTTCTCATGTAGATAGACAAGTTGTACACTTGTTTCAAATATAGAATTTCTTTACTTAGCTTCTGTGTACGGCTAATATACAGTACCAAAGGAGGGTGTTTTTACATTTCAATTCTCTAAATGTATTTTTAAATGAAAATGTTTGATCTATAAATTGATAACCGCACCAAAAGAGGTTCATTTGAGTAGGTAAATAATATAGATAATAAAATAATAACCAGAGTTAAAAAATGAAGTATTGAACAGTGAAAAATTGAATTTTCTAATTGGTAAAATTAATCTAATTTAAATTTGGTAAGTGTGGTAGGATCGTATCAACTGAGTTCATGATTTATCTGTTTACATATAAGAAGCCATTTTAGGATACAACCTTGAAAATTGAAAATTAATATAAATTTATAACACAATTTATGATTTGCAATTAATTACAATGAACTGTAATTAATTTAGTTTCATTTTTTGGTCTCATTTCTATATAATTTAAAAAATTATTTACATTTAGTAAACAAGTAAAGTTGTACATTAAAGAAAATTATTGATATATTGCTTTAAAATTGAAAAACCATTGTCGACTTTTCTTATAGACGATAATCTGTAGAATGTTAAGATTCGCTACCATAGAGTTACACATTTCTGAAAAAAGCGATCCCAAAAATGCGGCTCCATGAAAAATTCATAGAGCTCGTGTGAATTTCACGCCCATATAGGTTTGGCGTTCGGTCACCCACGGCAACGCCAACATACACATATATTCGTGAAAGCTAATCCATTGTGACCGTTCGCAGTAGCGATGATGAGGAAAAACACAATTCGTCCTAGGATTGATCGCGTCTACGCTATCCTCCCTCACCGCGCTGCCGCCCCTCTACCTATATACCCCCCAGAGCAGCGCCGATATTTCGCTCTTTCTCTCGCATCGACCTCATCGACTCTAAAATCGTCGCCGCGCGCGCATTCCAACGCACAACCCCCGCCGTCGCAGCCCTTCCTCACTCTCTGTCTACTCGCGCGAATCGGTAATCACACACCCCTCCTCTCGGCTTCTCGCGCTTTTGTTAACCTCCCTCCCCTCTTCAAGCGCTTTCCCGATATTTGTACACTCTTTGTCCTGTTTTTTCTTCTTTTTTCAGCTCCTGCTTCCTTATTAGTAGGTTTTACTATTTCGCTAGCTACAAATCTGTAAAAATCTCGAAACTTAATATGCAAAAATATCCCATCTACAACATTA
The DNA here is from genome assembly GCA_900490025.1 of Megastigmus dorsalis. Taxonomy (NCBI): domain Eukaryota; kingdom Metazoa; phylum Arthropoda; class Insecta; order Hymenoptera; family Megastigmidae; genus Megastigmus; species Megastigmus dorsalis. The sequence goes on along the minus strand of UELU01101090.1, from coordinate 51,252 downwards.
CCAAAATCAACATTCATATTTCTTAAAATAAGCATACGCAATTGAACCACAATTTCCCGGTGAAGGAAAAACTTTAATTCAATCAGATCCATCGACTCCCCCACAGAATGCATTGCATTCCAGTATATCCTTACATCCTAATCACCGGAAATGAAGAAAATCCAGTCTCACCTCAACCCCTCGCTCCCTACCAGTCCTCCCCTCTTTGCTTAACCCCAGGCGGTATAGTGTAGGTGGTGTGCGGGTGATGGTCGTGTGCATTGGGCTCGCGAGGGGGGTAGCCGTGTCGCATCGTGTAGGTTGGCTATGGTGGGAGAGTGAGCGGATATAAGAGAGGGGAGGTAACACGGCTTCTCTCTTCCGTACGGTCCGCGGCGGCTGAGCGATTATTACCGTGGCGTCGATCGCGAGTGCATCATATATACAGTATATACACGTATTGCGTATACGCGTGTGCATATAATAGCTTTAGATGTTCGACGCGGGTTTTCTATCGCTGAGCGCTGAACAGAAGCAGCAGCATCGCGATGCCGTAGCCTGTTACCTTGTCAACCTGAGCGGTGCGTATTATCTGTATTATTAATTGCTGCGAAAAGACGCTGCGTGCGTGTGTGTGGGTGCGTTTGTGTGCGATTTTGTATGTGTGTGTGTGTGTGTGTGTGTGTGTGGGCGATGTGGAGGAGGACGTTGACGCGCGGCGCTGCGTGTGTGCAATGCATGTATTCGCGGATCGAGCGACGCCTCTCGCCTTCCCTCCCCCCCTCTCTCTCTCTCTCTTTCGCTGAGGTTTCGACGACTTTGGCAATTCATATATGTGTATGTGTGTGTGTGTCTGGGTGATTACTTACCTTCATTCGCGTATAATAAGAAATGTAAATGTATTTCGTTGATTACGTTTTTTACATTTTTTTATAAATTAATATTTTTCGACTAAAAAAGTGGTTTACATAAGAATTTAAGAAACTTGATTCTCGTCACAAGCAAGCCTATATTGTTGAGACCAGTCCCCTATGTAGTGTTCATGATTTGAAATCTGTTTAAGAGGAACAAAACTTAATCAGTACGTATATTTGTTAGCTTTGGAACATTTTCAAGTGGTGAAACACCCTTCAAAGCTTATTTTTGCTTGGATAAGAAAAAGTGGCGCTTTTTTGGGATCCACAGTCTTTTTAAAAACCTAATTTATTTAGATAGTCTTATAGCTTTGATTAGAAAGCTGAAAGTATTTTTATGATCATTTACAACTATAATCAAAGATCCAACATCATTATCATATAAATATAATATAATACCCCAAAGCTCAACAATAAACATATATTCTAATGTTTTGTTTCCCAGGCAAGTCGTTCACGCGCAAGGAGCACTTCACGAACCACATAATGTGGCACACGGGCGAGACACCTCATCGCTGCGACTTCTGCTCAAAGACGTTCACGCGCAAGGAGCACCTGCTGAACCACGTCAGGCAGCACACGGGTGAGTCACCACACCGATGCGGCTTCTGCTCCAAATCGTTCACCAGAAAGGAACACCTTGTTAACCACATCCGCCAACACACAGGTGAGAGCGGTTGGCAGAGATGTTCACTTCGGCAAAAGACAATAAATCGATCGAGACAACCACTTTAATACTTTTATACGGCCAACTACTACTCTCTTTCTATATTTTTTTTACCTATTCTCCTCTCGCACCTAACGCTCAACTAACTGAATTAGCTTTTTGTTTCCATTAGCCAATCGTTATGATTTTCTTTTACGTACAGTAACGGCATATTTCGTTTTTTTTAAGCATTATTCATGCTTGCTTGAAATTTCAGTTTATTCATTTAGCAAAATATCATTTGCTTATGTTCCATTGATTTATTAATTTTCGTGCGTACGCTTCATGTTTCATTAATTCTGCTTGTTTTCATTTCGAGCATCAGTTCCAATCAATTCGTCATTTATTCATAATCAAATTATAGAATAAAATAATGCTTAGCTTTCTCCATTCATTAAATTGACATCCAAATAAATGATTAATTGGTATCAGAGCTTGCATGTTCAAATTATTATACTATCATTTTAAAAAATTTTAAATTTGCTTTCGAATATTAAAGAAGACGCCCTACGATATTCGATAAGAATCTATACTTATACATAATTTGTATAGTGCATTTCTTAATGATCCATCTATTAAAAAGGTTAATTTTTTGTATATAACCTATACTATAAATTATTGATACATATTTTTAATTATTTACATTTTATGCAAAACGCTTCATCAAGACAAAAGTTACTATCATCATCAATCTACTTAATAATTTATCGATTATGAATAAATTCCAAAGCTTCATATTGATAGAAACGAAATTGATTACATTTATATTGCCATGTTTTGAAATTATTAGAAAAGTTCTTTTTCATTATTCTCGTTAACATCATTGGAAAGATCACAGTTCTGCCTTGTACACCGCTCTCATACATGCTTGGACATTCATTTTTTTTATTTATACGCAGTTTTTAATGTCGTCTCACTAGTTTAGTTATCATACATTGTCATTATTTTTTCCACGTGGACAAGTACACGCTTCTATAATTTCTCGTTGGTATACTAACAATGATACGAAAGTGAACATTTTATTTAGTCTTTTATAAATTGCTTATATTTAATATAAAAATGAGAAAAATTCATTTAACTGGTTAGTCGAACATTAACAAACTGCTCTTTCCTTGTTAGATTTAAGCTTTTTGAAGGCTAGTCTATCATGCAATATTTCAACTACAAATCAGTTTTGTTTGAATAAACATAGACATGATTTGTTAAATTAATTATATGAATGCATAGACTTTCCTTGGGTGCAATACACAAAGATGGCAAATCTTATTACTCTATAAATTATTAATAATCATACTTAGTAGGTTTTGTACTGTATTGAAAGAATATAATTATCTTTATTTAAAAGACTATTTACCACAACATTTATTGTGGTAATAAGTTTAAAAGGTCTTTACGCTTCCAATCGAATGATTATTTTTTTACACTTCTATGCTAGTGTACAATATCGATACTATTATTAGATTTTGGTTATGGAAAGGTCTTATGACATATTAGTGTGCATGATATTAAATTCTGAAAATTGTTAAGTATCTAAACTAATCATTATTCTAGTTAGAAATGAAAAATTTTAACAGCAAAACTAAGAGTCTTTAAAAGTATAATAATTATAATTAATAAGCGTTTTAATTAAATTATTCATCCTAAAGCAGTTCCTAAAATCTTGACATGAATATTTACCTATACTTATACTTATTTATATTTATTTCATAAGTACGTTTATAAAGGCTGACTTACTTCAGAATTTTTAACAAAAAACGGGATAATATGATCAATTGAGTCGTAAAATTGAAACCAAATATTGCGTCTTATAATGATTTTCAAGTTAACAATACAGCTCTATTCTTTTTATTTAGTAATATAATTAATCTTTTGAGTTTGATTAGATCTACTATGCATCAAAAATTTTTTTCAGAAATATGAATAAATATTTATACAGGTAAATATTCAATATTTTTTTTAATTGCACGATTTTTTCTGGTATCAGAACTGTATATGTTAGTAATGAAAGAAAAAGATCTATAGAGGTAACTCGATGAGAATCCAAAGATTTGATCTGCCACTTGGTGCATTGCATCGGGCAAAACTCGCCTTGTGCAGGTGATGCCCCCTTGTCTGTACGACGTAGAAAACAGGAAAAAAGAACATTCAGAAAAAATACGGAAACTTCATTGGATATCCTGATATTCAGTAACATATTTTACACAAATGTTAGTCAATTAAATTATCACTCAATATACACTGTACTAAAAATTATTGTTTATTCGAATAATGAAGATGAATTCATAAAAAAGACTTACTGCTTGACTTTGAATAACATTGTATTGCTGTAGTTCTTTTATATTATGTAATTAGCTCAGTAGTAAAAATAAATAATTCATAAAGCATTCAGCTAATAGAAATGTTCAAATCTATACTTGATACACGAGACTTAGAGAACATTAGGATTTAATGAATCTTTCCGTTTTCGAGAAGTAAAAGAGCCTTATCTTACTGACAAGTGCCTCTTTCTTCTCGGCATACACAATATACATATATTAAAAAAAAAAGAAAAAGAAAGCTAGACAGTCGTTGTACAAAAAAGAAAGACAGAAAGAGAGAGAAAAAAACCGGAATGTAAAAAAAATGCAGGAGAGACGCCCTTCCGCTGCCAGTACTGTCCGAAAGCGTTTACGCGGAAGGACCACCTGGTGAACCACGTCAGGCAGCACACGGGTGAGTCACCGCACAAGTGCCAGTATTGCACGAAATCCTTCACGCGGAAGGAACATTTGACAAATCACGTGCGTCAACACACAGGCGAGTCGCCCCACCGCTGCCACTTCTGCTCCAAGTCGTTCACGCGCAAGGAGCACCTGACGAACCACGTGCGTATCCATACAGGAGAGTCGCCCCACAGATGCGAGTTTTGCCAGCGCACCTTCACGCGCAAAGAGCACCTCAACAATCATCTCAGGCAGCATACCGGCGACTCGTCCCACTGCTGCAATGTCTGCTCCAAGCCCTTCACGCGAAAGGTGAGCTTCGCGACTTAATTTTCATCTTCGACTGTTTTTGATGCGATCGAGAAAAATTTCCAGTTCTATCATTTATTGATCATCTCTGAGCAAATACCTCTGTTACTACTTGAACCAGACACTTTATTACGAGTTGGTGTGGAGAAATATTTGATTTACTCTATATTTGTATATTTTTTCTTAAAATTTATTCAAAATTTAATAAATGTTCTAGAATATTTCTCGTAAAAATCTCTTTATACTAAGTAACCTTAAAATAGGGCTTCACCTTTAAGTCCTCTATGTATAAACTAATTGAATGATGCGTGTCTTGCTGTTTAGGAGCATCTCATTAACCACATGCGCTGCCACACGGGCGAGCGTCCGTTCGTCTGCACCGAGTGCGGTAAGAGTTTCCCGCTTAAGGGTAACCTCCTCTTCCACATGCGCTCGCACAACAAGGGCAGCCAGGCCGAGCGTCCGTTCCGCTGCGATCTCTGCCCCAAGGACTTCATGTGCAAGGGCCATCTGGTCTCCCATCGGCGCTCCCACTCGGACGAACGGCCCCACAGCTGCCCCGATTGCGGCAAGACCTTCGTTGAGAAGGGCAACATGCTGCGCCACCTGCGCAAACACGCCGCCGAGGGACCGCCGACTCAGGTCAGCAGTGCTGCCTCAGCGCTGGCGGGCCAACAGCCGGTCACGGCGGTCGCGGGCGCACCTCCTGTGCTGCCGATCCCGAGCGCCGCCGCCGCAGCGGCCGCGGTCCTCGTTGGCCACCCGCTCGCCCCGCCCCCGGCGCCCGCGGTCGCTCTACCCCAGCACACCGTCGTCGTGCCTACACCACCAGGTGTGCTCGCGTCTTACTGAGCCGACGCCAACTTCAGGCTGCAGCACGCGGGTCTATTTTACTAGTGGAAAGCCGATGATGATTTCTCTTTTGCTTTTTGACGTACTCAATGATTTTCGTCGATTGCGTGTGGATGGTGGGTGATGTAGCCGATGCTGAGGTTACAGAAGATCCAAATAGGAATTCGTCCTCTAACGTCTTATGAATTTCCATAAGAAAATCCATGTTGATTTCACGAGTTTTACACGCACGATTGATCTGTATTGATTTACCGATTTCCTTACGGAAACTCATACTGATTCGCCGATTTCTGTACGGAAATTTACTAATTTATGTATGCGTAATCGATGAAAATTATTTCAGAGTGAGTTTCTTCTTATTCGTCATTTTGTTTCAATTAGATTTAGTTGAAAAAGTATCTTTCAGTTAAAGAATTACTTCTTACGTATCAATGACATTTATTATTTTGACAATACGAATACTTACGTAGAGTCGAGTTGAAATATTTTTTTTACATTATATATATTAAAAATTTCTTTTCCACTAGTAGAGAAACCCAAGGACAAAGGATACTTTGACAAGCGTGAATACCAAATGTCTTTGGATTTATAATGTAACTAGTTACAAGACAAAGAAATCAGACGTTCATGTTTAAAACTCTGAACAGATCAACAAAAGTAAGCATATTATAATATTTTTATCACGTTTTCATCGCAGCAATCTGGGCTATACATGCATAAATTCAATTTTATGATATGTACGTGGAACAGATTTAGCTATAACTAAATACTTATATTCACATTAAATTTGAAAAAAAAAGCTTTTTACTTTAATGTTTTAAAACATTCTAGCATCCTTTTGTTGAATCTGTTCACTTATTCATTACGTCTTCCTTCTTTAAGCAGAGGACTCTGCTAAGTTTGATGAAAAGACATTTTTTGCATTAGCTAATGCTATCTGTGATTGCCAATTCAGTGTACATATTATTAGTTTTATGTACTTTTACTAAAAAATGCAAAAGAGTGAATTAAATTTTTTCTTATTAACATATTTTCTAACAAAAATGTATAATACACATTATTAGGGCGTTCTAGCGAAGCTTAGGCACATCAGACTTTTCTTAACAAATTTCATTAATATATTATCCAAAGGGTTTATACACTTACCTTCAGCTTTTATGCATTTTTATTAAGCTCGATGGAGTCCTGTGCAAGTTACAAGAATAAAAACAAAGTAAAAACTGAAATCTGCAGTCTCGTTGAGTTACCGATTTTTCGCACATAAGATTATAGAAATCCATTGGATTGTAAAAAATAAGATGATTCTAATAATGACAGTGATGACTTAGCATTGATGTTTATATAAATACATGTCAGACGCTCTCAGTGATATAAAGTGGATGTGTGTGCTAATTTTTTTCACGACCAAAAGACAATGGGATAAAGAACTAAATCGTGCATGAACTTGTGCGATACCCGTTATGACGTTACGTATGAAATAATGAAAACATGGGATCTCCTAAAACCAAAAGACGTTTATTTAGTAAGTCGTGACTCTTTAAAGTAAAGTTGGAGATACTTGTAATGGAAAAATTAGGTATTTTTTTAAATTTTTGCGATAGCGTTACTTATGATTAGTGTGTTCTTAAGAAAAGATTAAATTTGTGTTGGAAAAATTAACAGATTATCTAATTTTATATAAAGCATTTTTTATAACAATTGATTTGAAGATGAGTTAGTGAAATAGTTACACATAAATATAAATCAGAGAGCGAAAGTTGACGTATAATTATAATTGGCTAATATTCAATTATGGTTCCAACAGTGCTTAAAAGAGTCTCCGAATTTGATGAATGTAAAAAACTGAAACTTGACATTCAAATTTAAGAGCGCGGTTTAAAAATTGCTTAAAGTACTATTGTAGCGTGCGAACATGTAATTAGAAAAAGATGTAATTTGTAGCATTATGATCGAAACTACTACAAAAAGGTAAATTTTGGCATTTTGTACGGCACTTTTAATGAATTGTAATAAATTAGAAGTACAGAATAAATCTTATATACACAAGTAAAAAAAGGAAAAGAGTAGTGATGTAAAGAGTGTAAAAATTTAAACTTCAGAAACCATTGAAGTAGTTTCTTTCGTGATCCACGATTTCTAAAGTTATAAATGAAATAGAGGGGTCCACGCATGTCGAATACAAAGATGATAAAAAAAAAATGAAAATTCTACAGCGATGTATTTGTTCGCCGGCGAGTCCTTGTACGTACTACAGTCAGCCCTCCAGAAGGCAAAAAAATGGTACTCGTCAGTGAATGAATAAGATGACGAATTAGTTTCGCGATTAATAGTTTGTATTTTGCACACTTTCGCGAATCGGCATTTAGAGTGACGCAGACGTGTGCTACTGTAAAGGATGAAAGAATATAGAAGCAGAAGAAAAATAATAAGATATAAGAGAACAAATTAAATATATATACGATATTCCGTGTAAAGAATATATTAAAAGAAAAAAAGAGATTCGAGGATATTTTTCGTTTACCCAATTTTATACAAGCTCGAAGAAAGGAGACATAATGACGAGTCGACGTGTAGATATATACTTAGGTACCAAATGTTCGAAAATTTTTGTTTAAGCGAGACGAATTTCACCATTTTTATTTTGTAATAACCTTTAGCAATTTATTTTCCGAGTGCAATACGACTATAAAAAAGCTGCTTCTTTATTCGCTTATGAACTTTTATATTCGTGAAAATTATAAACAGATATATAAAATATACCTAGCGTTCAACTCGTTCTCTATGCGTTTGTAGTTACACAAAGTCGTTTTTTTTTTCTATTTTTATTGTGACGTGTCGAGCTGTAGAAGCCATCCACAAATGTTCTAAATATATGACATCTAATTATAGTGCTTGCTGATAAAATTTATGAAAATAATTTACTGAGTTTATATTATATTGCATCTAAATTTTAAGTAATGGCATTAATTGATTCATATATTTGGGAAATAAATATTAACTACAGTTATGCAACACATTTAAAACTTTGATTTCATGATAGTTCCAAATGCTAATCACGCTCGAAATTAGATTTTATCACCATTTTTATACGCATTTTTTATATAATTATTTAATAATTGTGAGTACGATCTAATAAGTCTAACTAATCTGTAAAGGGCCTCAAAAATATTAAGTGTTGTAATATTTAATTTAGCACATAGAAATGCTATGCAAAAATCATATATTTTTAAAATGTCTAATATTTTTATAAATAAGATTAAAAAATTATCATTAATTAAGAATATAAAAAAAATTTAAGTTACAAACAAAAACAATCTTTTCAGAGAACATTACTTAGACGAGTAAATTTTCGTAGTTAGAAAATCGATCCTCATGAAAAAAAGTAAACACTGAACTTCTTCGGATGACTTCTCATCTCGAACGGTAATACGAAAAAAAAAATAAACATGCAAGCTCAGCACTATGATTCTAGGAATCATTATAAGATCATGTATTTCATATGTAGTTTTAAGAAAAAGTAAAAGAAAGGAAAATTAATACGTGCGTGAGACGCTCGACACCGAGACCGAGATTAGAGATTTGCTGAATGTTCGCAAAGCGAGAAGGAACACAAGTCGCAGCTAATTCCCCTTCCTACGAATCCAAATATATAAAAAAATCTGCGAACAAAGTTTTGATGTCGAGCGTATAACTTAATTATATAATTATTGTATATTACTAATTGATAACGAGAGTATAGAGATAAGCGAAAGAAGCAGATGATTTTATCACGATGATGTTCGAGAAACGCAAACTCCTGCTCCCTTTCCCTACCCTCTCCCTCGAAGTCTAGATTCATATAATATATTATGATGAATATTATTAAGTATATTCAAAGCAAGCAGTTAGGTAACACGTACTATTCGACGAGGAAAAGTGTAAGCAGGTAGAGGTTTCGATTAAAAAATCTGTTTTTGTATTCGCAAGCGAGGATCAGCAACTTTTAAATTTTAATGAGTGATTTACAACAAAGAAAAATCTTGCACGTTGAATCATTATTCTATCAAAGATTATGGTATATAGATTATTTTAACAGATATTTTTACTTAAAGAACATACTGTATATATTACTTTTAAACAATTCGTAAATTTGAAAATTGCTGATATTCAGTTCGTAGAAGATTAAAATAAATTTCACAATCGAATCCGCTATCTAGATGTAAACAAAGACTATGCAAAGATAAATGATAGAAAAAAAATTATCGAGATATATGTTCTATGATGCGATTTACTTTACCGAGTGAATGGCAGCGTACCTATCTTAAAAAACTACACTAAAGCCATATTACCTTCTACTGTACTCTCTATTTCAGAGAATGAATCCCTCACCGAAATAATAAAAAAAACAATAGAAAAATAATGAAAGCGAAGGTGCACGAGAGTAAGAGGAATATATATGTATAATATATATAGGGAAAAAGGCTTATATACATTATGTGTATATACCGTATATAATACACTAAGTGAGCATGATTCATCGAAAGGTGATCTCAGACACTTAAAATAAATATATTTCTTTCTCCCTTAAATGCAACCAAAAGGTAAAGGCAAAAAATACGAAAGAAAGAATAAAGATATAAAATAAATGGCATCGTTGATAGAATGACCTCTGTAGTGAAACTGTCTGGAGTTACTCTTTCGATGAGCCAATGAATTTAAAGTACGAGAAAAAATGATGTAACGAGAATATAATAGAGAATAATGTTTATATGAATTATTATGATTAAATAATATTATCATATGTTACAAGTATAAAATTAAGAGTTTGTTTATGCTTTAAAGGATTTTAGTTTTCTGCTTGTTCCGAAGGAAAAAAAAAAGTATAAAATGTAAGAGACTTGCGAAGTCAAATCCAAATAATTTACAGCTGTTCCTTCTGAGTCCAAGCGAATGGTTGCCATGTTGTTTTGTTCTCTCCGCCGTTCTCACTAAAGTCCGTTTTATTTTGTGAAAATACTTATCAAATTCTTTGATTCGTAGATGGAAAATTCGTAAAGCAAATGAACGCTTCGGCTCAGATAGAAATAGGGTGATGGACAGAATCGGTTTATAATTTACCTTTAGATAGAATGGAGAAAAAAAAATATGTATAGAATTTTATTATGCACCATTGTAATATTCTGTATCCCAGTTGTGACACAATATACACTGGTGTTATGTTAAATGTGAGAATGTCGTGTTTTATTTTTTTCCGACGTGACCTTCCAGTGTCTAATTTTTTTGTATGAAAGCATTTTTTAAAACTGCATTGTAATTAGCTTGATTATAATTAAAGAGAATAAATGATAGAATTAATAATAAATCATAAAACTTTTATCTTCTGTTTTAAAATGCGATTTCAAATAATTTTTTTTATTTTTTCCATTTCCAAACCAACCAATATTCTTTTATAGTTTATCTGGTACTGACTTAAATAGTATGAAGTAAAGTCATTTTATTGCGCGAATCAAGTATATACAAAATGAAAAGAGGTACCGTATTATTTAGAAATCCAATTAATTTATCGTTTACTTAAAGATTCCTCTATTTTCGATGCCCATATAAATTCAATATAATATTATGTAAAGATAATGAGTTAATCTACTTATTTTACTTTAATATTCATTTAGACTGCAGATTAAACTTTTACATATAAAATTATTAGTATATCACTATATAAGTGCGCGAAATATAGGTGAGTCATACATAAGTGCAGTCTGCCGCCCGAGCGAAACGACTCTGAGTATCACCAGATATACGCACATACTATTTTTTCGATCACATATTTTGGCGAGCACTATGTAATTACCTTCGTATACTGCTTGTCAAAATGCGTGAATCGTGCACTTTACACACTAAAAATGACATAAGACGCATTTCGTACACTATATTAAAAAAAGATATTTTTGAAATACTGCGAGAAATTTGACTTCTCATTTGATGATAGTATGTGAACTAGCCGATTACTCCACTCCTTAGAAAGCGAAGTAATTACTTCTCGCACACTGTTCCGCACGCATTTAAAAAAATAGTGTACAATACATGTGCGCGTATGGGTGATCCTCACACTTCGTACTATTTAACCATTATGTTATATTCGTAACAAAATTTTAGAGTTAAGATGGCTTCAGCAGCATTTTATGAAAAAGCGTCACTGTTTTCAACAAATAAACAACAAAATTGGTTTTGAATAGTTACTTGCAATACAAAAAAAAAAACAGTTTTCTATATAATTTTTTATTTGTAGTTCAATATAATGATTTTTTAATAAAAAATACATATTTATTAAAGTACTAGAAATATTTACATGTAAAATTATTTTTCCTATAGTATAAAAATAATAATAAATACAAATTAGTTCAAATCAAAATTATTTTTGATAAAAATTTTCAAGTCCTAAAAAGCTTCTGTTTAAGAAGTAATGCCAAACATAAGCAAATCGTATTTATTAAGCTTAAAGAATATAATTTACTCTACTTTTATTGTATACAAAGAAATATATATTTACAATAATTTGAGTTGCTTCTAAGCAGTAAATTACACAAATGATTTGTCAAAATTTCATATAAAAATTTAGGCAACATCTCACAATTCAGAAGAATTTTTTTCTTTTTTTGCCTCCTGCAATCAATCTTTCACATTCTCTTCTTAAAAAAATTTAATAAAAAAATTCAATAGAAATCTTCTTCTGCTGTTGTAGTTGACGATGATGTCTGATTCTTGATTTGTTCTTGACTCAAATACATGTCAGCAATTTGTTGAGCAGATGTTGCATCTTCACAATTCTTGTCTTCTCTTATTCGTATAAATCTGGGGAAACGTAATGATATTCCTTTTTCTGGATCAACTATACCTTTTGCAGCTCCATGTACAGGAGATAAGGATAAATCAGCACATTTAACTTCCCAGACCTGTTTTGTTTCAAACCAGTGATCTGGCTCATGGCTAGAATCATATCTGTAATATGATTTTGGTTGCTGAATGATACGCTCTTTTAAAGATTCTGTATGCTTTGCTAAATCTTCTTCACTAAAACCTGTGCCAATCTTACAAATACTTTGGTATTCTTCATTTTCTTGATCATAGCATGCTAGAAGGAATCCACCATAAGTACCAGTTCGTTTTCCTTTGCCTATGTAGCCTCCAATAACAACCAAATCTAAAGTATCACCGACTCCTTCCAAGTAATCTTTCTTAAGTTTTAACCAATTCCGAGATCTTTTAGCTATTTCATATGTAGCTTCTTTCTCTAGTGTTTTTATCATTAATCCTTCACAATTTCCTTTTATAGATTCATCTAGGAAATCCTGAACTTCATCCACTGTTTGCACGTCCATGCTCTTTGCAAAGCACCATTCACCTTCAACTTCTTTGAAATGTTCTTTTAATAGATCTCTACGTTTTTGCAGAGGTTCTTCCACAAGAGGAGTTCCATTAAAATATAGCATATCAAACAGAAATACACAGACTTGAACTTTGATGTCTGCTTCATTGGCATCTTTTCTTTTTCTTGTACTAAGAACTTGGAATGGAAGAATTTGCTGTTTTTCCTTATCCCAGGCAACAGCTTCACAATCTAAAATACAGCTTTTCACTAACTCAGACCTTGTGTTGGGTATTCGATTTATTATGTCTGGGTATTTACTAGTATTATTTTCTTGATTTCTGCTGTATATAGTAACTGAACCATCTTCTGCAATATGAATCTGAGCTCTTTCACCATCATACTTATATTCACAAGTAAACTTTAATCCTTCTAATCGAGACAAAACTTCTTGTACACCCTTTGTTGGATGTGCAAGCATAGGTTTTAAGGGAATTCCAGGAGTAAGCTTACACTCATTTGGTAATTCTTTAATACCTTTCTCCAAAATAACTGGAATTATTTTATTGTAATTTGGACACTGACAATAAGTAGTTTTAAGAATTAAAGCTGTTTCGTCATATTTTTGTTTGAAGGAGTCACTAGATATACCCTTAGAAGCATTCAATATTTCAAAAGGACGTTTTTGCTCTGGAGGAGTCATTGCACATGCCAATGCCAAAGCTTGTAAAACCGATTGTTCTGCCAATCCTATTCTAAGTTTACCAGCTAACGATCTGATTAAGTATCGGGCTTCTGTATAGCGACATGCTACAAAAAGTGATTGTATTTTGTCAACTTTCTTCATTCCCGAAGATGTTCCAGTAGTTGCAGCTATTTCTTTTAGTTTTGCGTAGACAGTGTTGACAGTTAACGGCGCTGGTTGGAACATCATCTTTTGATTTGACCGACTTCCTTCTGCCACAACACCTGAGAATTAATTGCAATAAATAAAATATCATTTTTATATGCATAAATAATATTTCTAATAAGCTGTATTATTTTAATTAATGCTATAAGTATATGATATAATAAAAAATTGTTTTTACCTAGATCTCCAACTTTTTGTAATTCTGCTTTAATTTGTGCAAGAGTTCTACCTGTTGAACTAGCTATTGCTTTCATGAGATTTGTTTCCGCAATTCCCAATTCCAATCCTTCATAAGCAGGTGCAAGTTGGTTCAAACATAAATAAACACTAGCAAGCAGATCATCCGGGCTTAAAACAATTACAGAACGAAAATAGTTTGATAGTATTTCAACTATTTTCAATCTTGCACTGATGTTCTCAATGAGTTCAAACGTTTTTGTCAGCGCTAAGTATGGAACTTTTTGTCCTTCTTTCCAGAAAGCATCATTAATTGGGTGGTATGATGATGAAGCTGGATTGTAGTTTCCACTTTCATTTACTTGTTTATTTTTACCAAATGCAGAAATCCCATTTGCAACAGGCTTTTTTGATGATGGAGAGTCTTTTTTTTCATTTTTCTCTTTACTTTCTTCTTTTTCTTTCATTTCATCTTTTTCTTTTTTTGCTTCTTTCTCTTTATTTTCTTCTTTTTCTTTCTTTGCTTCTTTCTCTTTCTTTCCTTCTTTCTTCTTCTTTACTTCTTTCTCTTTTTTTACTTCTTTTTTTTTCATTTCTTTTTTCTCTTTCTTCTCTATCTTTTCTTCTTCCTCTGACTTTTCTCCATCTTCATCTTCTTCTTTTTTTGAAGAGTTGGTTTTATTTTTAGGACTATTTTCTTTTTTACTTAAAAAGGATTTTTCTATCCCTTTCGTTGCATTTTTAGTACTAACAATGTCTTTCTCATCTGATGTTTCATTATCATCTGAAATTTCCTTTGTCTTTTTTGATGGAGATTGTTTTGAATTATCTTTAGTACTTTTACTCTTGTTTTTCAGTCCGTCAACATTATCAGAAGTTTCATGTTTACTATTATTATCTTCAGATGTTTTTGATTCAGGAGTATCTTCATTTGGTGTTTCATCTTTGTAAGCGAATATTTTTAATTTTTTTGATGTTGAAGATTGATTCAAATCAACCTTTGCTTTCTTATTGTTTTCTTTAACATTATTATCATCGTCATCTGATGAGGTTTTAGATTCTACTTTCTTCTTACGTTTCTTTTCCTTTATTTTTATTGCACTATCATTATCACTTGAAGAGTGATCTTCATCAAGATTTTCTTCCTTTTTTAATTCTTCAGACTCTGTTGAATCCCTCGAGGTTTTACTTTTCCCATTCGTTACATTCTTCTCTTCATCTGATGAAGTATCTGAATCAACAATATTTCTAAGTCTCCGGGATGCTTCAGATTCAGTTTTCTTACCTTTACTCCTTGTAAATCTATTAGGAAGGTCATCTTCTTCGTCTGAAGACTCATTTATATCGATATCACTCTCTTCTTCCTTAGTTGGTGGAGGTTCTGATTCACTGTTTGAGGAACACTCGCTTTTTACCTGTTGTTTTTTCTTCTTATCTTTAACCTTAGATTTTTGTAATGATGGAGATTTTTTAGTATTTTGTATTGATTTTCTACGTTTATTATCAGGTTCAACTGATTTCTCCTTTTTATTGACTCCATTAGCTGACGACTTCCTCGAGGCTGGAGATTTCTTTACCTCACTACTCTTATCTCTCTTACGTTTTCCACTGGACACATTATTCTTCTCCACTGACGTATCACCTTTTTTAATATTATCATCGTCTTTGGCATTTGTTTTAGGATTTACTTTAGTAAAGAACGACGTGATGCTTCTTTGAGACATTTTCGCGCCAATTTGATTTTATTTTTAGGTTAACATTTTACAATTTCGCGCTTGAGCTCCATTTGACGAAAAGTCTCGAACATTTTCGGACTTTACCGAAGTTTATCTAAGTATATTACAGCTATATGCATCACGAGAACGTAAGTAATAAGTATATATTGAGATTATTGAGAACTGCACCAGCGCCTCTATATAATATTAACAAAACCTTTTGTGATAAAGCTATATAGATATACACTTTGCCCTTCTTACTTCTTAGACGTAGACGAATAGACGATAAACATAAACACTGAGGATAAACACAAAACCAAAACTTATACGTATTGACACCGAATTTACCGAACTTAAGTATTAAGTAATCGACAGCCGTCTATTCGGTAGACAGTACACACAGTAAGTATTTAAGATTTATTACTAAATAATAAAAGAACAATTGAAATTTTGAAATAATTTGAAAGGGACGTTCAAAAAGTGATCTGATGGTAACTTATTATTTAACAAAAAAGAGAAAATTAATTTTGAGATATTTAAAGATGTATATTCAATGTTTAGTATCTGTTACTAAATTGTATAAAAATCTAATTTATAATGTACATATATAACGTATTTTTCATTTATCACCGGCAGGTTGTTGTCGCAGTTAGAATTATTGACGTTTGTCAAAATCTTAAAAATCACGTACGTCCAAAATTTGAATTAATTAGTAAACAAAATAATATTAAGAAATAATATCTTTAATCATAAATCGTTATTATGAAGTTCAGAAAACTTCCTGAACGCCGTAAATCTAAAACTTCGAACTATGATTCTTGTGCAGTATTTGGTTGTAGGAGTACGGTAAACGAAAGTTATAATCTCAGTTTTCATTGTTTTCCGGGACCAAATGAACATATAAGTGTGAAAAATGAATTTGGAAAAGTAGAGAAAATTGAGAAGTTGAAAGCATGGAAAACGGTTTTGAAGATAAGTCGAATGATCAGTCCAAGAATGAGAGTATGCTCCTTGCATTTCAAAAAAACTGATTACATAGCACAATGTAAGTTAATTGACAATACATAAAAGTTATCCTATAAATGTAATATAATATTGTTAAATTGTAGCTAAATTTTTATTTTAGGTATTGCATCACAAAACAGATATATTAAAAGTAATGCTATTCCTTCATCTAATTTAGGAAAAAGCAGTAAAAGAAATATAGACCTAGCTGTTTCTCAATCCCAATTAGAAAGACTAAGTCTAAATAATAATGTATCTAATAAAAAATTTAAGGATCAAGTTGTTAAAGTAGAACCAATTCCTATAACAGGTCAATGGCAAAATTTTGTAATTGAAAAGGTATTTCAAGATTATGCAAATGGAGAATTACATTTTATTAGAGACAATTCAACAACCATAGATCAACATAATGTTTCATTAGCAGATAATGTAAATGAAGAATTTGATTTTATAGTAGATGGCCCATTATTTAAAGCACATCAACATAAAGAAAATGAAGAAATGAATCCCACTGCAGTTCTTAATCTTGAAAGTCCTGGGAAGATCACACCTACTACTTTTCAAAGCTCTATGCATGACAAGTTGAGTTCTAAGATAAAAGATGCATTATTTAAAGTCAATTATTACATAAAGAATGAAGAAATGAATCTCACCGCAATGCCTACTACTCTTGAAAATTCTATGAATGTTTCACCTGCTGCACATCATGATTTTATAAATAGAGAATTATGTTCTGTGATGAATGATGTAAATATTAAAGAAGGTCAATGTGATATAAACAATATAGGATTAAACCCGACTGTAGTGCCTACTGTTCCAAATTTTATGAATGCCAGACCTGTTAAATTAATTAAAGACATTGCGGTACAAGTGAATTTAATTAATCAAGAGAATAAATTTGATAATACAAAATCATATTTTTGTGATGATATAAAAACTAATAGTGAATTAAATATAGCAACAGGCATTGACAATTTCGAAATTTTTAATGAGATTGTAGAAATGGTTAGAAGCGCACAAGGAAATAATTATAATAATAATGTGAAGATGAGTACAAGGCAACAAGTAATCATGACATTTGTAAAATTGAAGCACAAATTGTCTTACAGTTTTTTAGCAATTTTGTTCCACTGTTCCAGCAAGTGTTGTCAGCAATTGTTCAGAGATACTCTACAAGTATTGAGTTTGTGTTTAATAAATTATTACAATAGTGATCCTAACAGTAAATATTTAAGAATGTTTGCAAGGGTGTTTGATTCCTAGGACATTGGACACTTTTTAGACTGCAGTTTTAGTGTGCACAAAAAGATTTATAAACCTGTACAGTAAAGCTTAACTTATTTTTACCATAAGGCTTGTGAATTTTAATAATAGTATTTATCTTTAATCAGACACTATTAAATATTTTTGTAAACGGAGTATATGTATATATATTTTTAAAATAATTTAATTAATATTAGTATATAGGTAGAAATTGAAAAGAAAATGCGATTAGTAAGAAAAATTTCATTTAGTTCAGTCAATGAAGAACGATTTATTGAAAATAATCTAAATACAAGATATAAGATCATTTCGTTTGCTTTTTGCAAAAAGAATTGTAAGTTATAAAACATTGGGTGATGTACAATAGATAGTATATTTTTTATTTTTATAGCAAAATCAGAAAGTCACTATATAGGTACACAATTGCATCGGCTTCCAAAGTATACCCTTACATACTGTAAATTACACATTAAAAATCCTACAAAAAAAAAACAGCAATGCATAAATAAAACACAGAAAAAAAACGAGTCTTAAATACGGTTACGAGTTTTATTTATAAATAAACATTACTTCTTGTCCTCTACAAAAAAAAATGCCAAAATGATACTCAGTCCATTCGATTGGCTTACAATACAAAGTTACTGCCTAACAAATCCAGGCTAAATATGTTTTTCTTTCATTTCTTTAGTCTAAATTTGGTGCAGGAAAAAACAATAAAAGCAAGCCTTTATTAAGGTAAGTTATAAAGAATGAAAATATGGATAATGGCAGTTGCACTTGCACATTGTGCCAAGTAAAAAATCTTAAAAAAGATTTTTGATTAATAATTTTATTTTTGATAGCTTTTCTTGTAAAATCAATGCCACTAATGTTACAATTTGTAGATAAGTGAAATTCATTATTGAAAGAATTTTAAATATTGGATCATTACTGTGCTGTAAAGTAATGCATCCTTTAATGCGATTGTTCTAATACAGCTATAGATTAAGAAAAAAAAAAGTAAAAAAAAAACATTTAATAATAAAAAATGAAAAGTTTATGTTTTTGACTATGAACTTATAAAACAAGATGTAGATTTGCTTTTACAAGATGACAACCAATTATAAATATGCATAATTACACAATTTTTTCATCGGCACTGGGTATACCAAAAAAATTAAAGCGCGAGTAAGTATTGAAATTAAGACGCTTCCACATATAATTCACATTCATCGACTTTACACTTTTTGTGCACTTACAACTCCTATTGTTGTATCCCATTTACACTTATACAAATCGAACATAGTTTATTTTTTGTTTATAACCAGTATATATAAAGTTATATTCGATATACACTTGTTTCGTACGTCGACAAGCACAATATTTTCCTCATAACTTCTCCATATAAAAAAGATGACACGCTGGAGTCTCACTTTAGAAGAAGCGTATAAGGCTATAAATTGGTCTGTTCGTTGGATTACGGAGCAAAAGCATCAATTGATATGACTTGTTTTCCTGTCACTTTTGTTTTCAAGGCACTCATGTTAAAGGCTCTCATCAGTATCCAAACACAGACTCTACAATGATTTCTTTTATAAAAAAAATTAATGGGGATAGAGAGAGCATCACCGTACATTACTCGATGGTCAAATTACCCATTGCATCAACAAAACCATAGTAATCAGATCTTTTCATTATTCATGGCTCTTTTCATTAACAATTTTCCGACATTAATTTTTTTTTCGCATCTGTATCACAGATTATTTTATTTGCAATACCAAAAAGTGCTCCTCAAAAATTGGTAAATAATTGCTTCAATTTGAGATTATAACTTTACAAAAGTAATGCATACAAATAGATTATGCACTTACTTTTAATTATGTATAAAATATGTAACATTTAAAGTTCTCAAAACCATCAAAAGATTTTAACAAAATGAGATATGTCTTTAATGAATATAAAGTTTGGTGGTTTTGAAATATATAATAAATTGATATGTCCGAGTATAAATTTAATATATTACTTTTTGAAAAAATTTAAGGAACCTTTTAGTTATAAAATAAGCATAGAGCATGATTCAACATTAAATTTTAAGTATTTTAATTATATATGAAAGAAAATATAAATTGACAAGCCAGTCACATGAAAGACATTCAAATCCAAATTATTTAAAAATATCAACCTTCTAAGTTCAGCACGATGAGCCTTCGAAGTGAAGAACTTTTTCGTTGACGCAGTACAAAAAGGTATACATATACAATATATATTTCGGTCGGATAAATCTGTCCGCTCTTTGTTCCTCTCATCGAATAGAATCTCTCCTCTAAATATTTGCGATTTAAATTAAAGCTAATGTACATTGTTTCTTTATTTCATTACTTCTTTTTTTATTATTATTACCTCTTAAAATTTACTACATATTTGAAATAATACGCGCAGTTGCCTGTCGCTAGTCTAACGACTTGACTAGCGAAGGAACGCACCGACTTTTGTTCCTTAATTCGTATAAATATTACGCCTCGCTAAAAACTTATTTACAAAAATTTTTTAAGGAGAGATGTACAGCAAAAACCATCAAGAAAATTGATTTTTCAAATATTTTTCAAGTTATATTTTACTTTCATATTTCCTAAGAATGTAGTTCTTTTTAGATTCAAATTTACTAATTTTCTTATTGGTAATGTGCTTGTATTATTTTTGAATATGATACGATGCATCATACTTAACCCTTTGGAACCTGTATTTTCAAAGAGAAAACATTCTCAAAATTATTCTAAAATTATTTATGGTCATCTGTCAAATTTTGTAATAAAATGATTTCTAGAATTTTTTGAATTTTCTGGCCTGCAAATTAGTGTATACCTTATAAGCCTATTATGGGATGTGAAGTCCAGATTGATTTAATCTATGCATTTATATTATTAATATTTTTTCTTTTACGCATTTCGTAAAAACAAACTGTATTTGTTCATCACAATGGATACCAGGTTAAAATGGGTTAAATCCAAATTTTTCAAAAAATTTACGCGATCGTACTATCTTTTTTATGCTTACATTATTTTTAAAATAATTTTTATAAGATTTATCTAGTTACTTTTTGTACATTTATATATTTTCCTAAATACCTCATAAAATATAATATTTATATATATTTTAAAATTTAATTAATTTATATTGAAACAAAAATAATATTTGAACACCATATTTTGCAATGATTTCAACTGTAAGTTTCTCCTTAATAGATGCCGAATTTCTTTTTTCAGCTATCGAGCCGCATACTCACACTTGACCAAACAATGTCAACATCACCCTGACTGCAGTTATTGAGATATTACAAAGGCACAACGCTTGTTAAATTTTGAAAAATTAACATACTGTAATGCCGTTTCATTGTGTCGTTTCATGAGCGGCATTTACGACTATTCATATTTTATTTGATAGCTCCAATGTAAAAAAGTATTCTCCTCGAGAAATGAATATTACAAACTGTAGAACAAAAGTGACGTTGTTCAATCGCTCTTTAGATTATAAAGTAAAACATTTATGTAGAATATAATTATGATACTCCTAAGTTAAAAAAATATTTACAAAATTTGGTTTTAAAATCTAAATTTGTTTTAGAATTCTTTAAAAAATTTGTCCAAAGATTTAATGGAAATTTCAAAATTAAAAAGCGCTTACTATGGATCTACTTACTCTTTACTTACATCTTATATTAAGGTTTACAAATAAAGAAAAAGTCAAATTGAATCGAAGATAACTGATGAAACATAAACAATTGCATTGCATATTCAAAAATTAATATTTTTAAAATTTAATATTGTGTACTTAATTCCCTTTCTTAAGTAAATGAATATGAATGAATTTCAAAACATATTTTTTTAAAACATAATTTATTTGAAACTTTAATTGAATAATTATAGTTTCAAACGCATTGTCTAGCCATAGTTAAAATATCACGTACAGCTATATAAAGTTTAAAAAATTAATTTTTTACAACAGCTTTGATTCTCATTCTCTAGTCATTGTTCATCGCACCGCATGCAGTGAAACTCGATTAATGAATTCGAATTTTAACTTACGAACTCCTTTCAATTAAATATACGTGTTTTTGCACTCATAAAGAGCAGCCCATTGCATAAATTTCATCGCTAGAAAATTCTTACTCGATAGTTGGATTACATTAGTATTAATTGACTGTGCACATTGTTACGTATTTCATCTAAGTTTTATATACCATTTTCATTCAGTAGCAGAATAAATTCTATTCTTTTCAATAAACAGTGAAGCACATTAAAGCGATGCACAAGCAACCGCGGGGATATGTTAAATGTGATCATGACGCCTTAATCGTTTTCTTTTGTACATACAAAGGATAAGGCGAGTAATGGGACGCTAAATGTTCCTTTCTACACTTTTTCTCTCTTTCGCTAACTTTAAATATTGCTCAAGTTATTTTTGTACATATATGTTTGTAAAAAAAAAGAAATATATCAGCAAGTATCTCAACGATTTTGCTGACAATTTATTGATTATTCTAGTAAAAAAAGCTAACGTGTAAATTGGAAACCATTTAAATTCCACTGTCAAACAGATCGAATCCAAAGATAGCTTTAACTATAAGATATTTCAAAGTAAGTAAATTCTTAAAAACATCTTTCGAAGTCCTTTTAAAAACATTACATAAATAAACCAGCAGCAAAAAAGAACGATACCCAAATATATGTATCAATGATATGAGTAAAACTTTAGATCATCGATGGGTACAGATTGTAAAAAATGACATTTTGACTCGATTACTTGCGACGATTTTTACGATGAACAATTTGCATGAATTTGTTTTTAGTAGTTTTCGGCTTTTTACGATACTCTGTTGAAGTCATAAACTTCTTCAAATAATTAATGACTGATCTAAGGAACTCGAAAATTAATTTGGGACGCCTAAAATTTCTTCTGGCCTTCACTGTTTTTCCTTTCATATAAGTATTTACAAAGAGAATTGTTTCAGCATCAACGAAATCGATTATCGTTAATATTACCTACCCAATATTCGGTGCAGTTAACGCTGCGAAGTGCCTTCTTCGGCGAAATTGGCGTGGAGTATTTTTTGAGCGACGATAAACATGTTGGCTGCGCCAGCTGTAGCCACCTGTAAAATTGAGAGAATGATTAACTTTTTTAATGACTCAATGAATATACATTTTCTAAGATCTCCAAGCAACAGTCAAAAGGTAGATTTCAGGAGAACTTTCAGTTTTTTTAAGAGAAGTTCTTTTCTAGAGGGGGAGGAGAAGGGAACTTGCATCATATAGAAATATTTTTTTTTTATGTGCAATAGGTTGATGTTAAAAAGGAATTAGGGTGTTTTTTTTTTATTTTTTCAAAAGAAATATTTTCAAAATCTTTGTAATTTGTTATATATAGACATACTTCAATACACACAACTTTAATAGACTTTTAGATCACAGCTTCCTTTTATTTGCATCAATTTCTACCTCATATATCTGTTTGAGTTTTTTTTGAAATGTTAAAAGAAAAAAATACAACTCGTTTTTTTGACATTAAGCATCAAAATATGTATGAAGTAAAAATTATAAATGTTCTCTATTGCGGAAGCTTTCAAATTTTACAAAACAATATGATAAACTTACAAGTTATTCGACGGCAAAACCACATGTTTCTTCCACAGCTTGTGTAAGTTTATCTAGCATCTTTTTATAATTTGGATAATTCTGTGGGATATCAATTCTGTTAAAACAAGTATGCGCCTTTGGTAGATTCTCGCTTGGTGCGTCTACAGCGTGTATTGTGAATAGACGAGGGCCTGCCGCTCCTGTGGATCCTACAAAGAGAATTCATATAAATTGGGTATCTACAATTTCCGCATTTATTGGATAAAAATAACAAAATATGAAGAGAAGATAATCTTTTTTTACATTACTGAAATATAAGATTAAATTTGTAATTTTATTGATTAAACTAATATAAGTGAAATTAATTATATGACTTTTTAAATAAATTATATTAAAGAAAAAATACAATAAAAATATATTTTATATAAAAATATTTTAAATTAGTGTTTATAAGAAATGATGGCCATAGCAAGCAGACGATTGATCGTTTATTTTAATGCAAATGAGCAAGTCAGTATTTTTGGTAATGGACGAATGAAGTAACATGCATTACAATAAGCTAACGGACTAACGGTACTTTTATAACATTTCGATATTTTGCTAGTGGATGCAATCGCAGCTAAATCTATTTCTTAATTTACTCAGGGAAGCCATGATAACTCCATTTAAAATTTAACGATAATCCTCAAAAATTGTAGTTTTCAATATAAATAAGATTACTAAGCAGTTTACCTATTAAATATGGAAATATTAAAGAACATAATATGTACACTACAGTTGACTAAATGCCTGTTTAAAATAGTGGTATCAAAAGAAAATTAATGAACAAAATGAAGTTTACCTTGCAGAGCCTTGAAACCTTGTAACGGCACGCGAGAACTGCCAGTGACGAATTGTAGAAGTCTTGCGCGCATCTCCTCTCCGTAAGATTCGACGATCTGCCAGAACCATTTAACGACTGGAGAATCGGATGTACAGTTCTTTAGTCTTGTATTTTGCTTCCAGTCATTGATATCGATTGTGCCCAGGCCGCCGATCACTAGTTCAAGCTCACGCTCGTCGAATGGTCTCAGTAACTGAGCCGGTATTAACTCGTGGAAGCCCTTTTGCAGGGCCAAGAACTGCTGTTCGATGCCGCGCATGAAGCGATAATTTACATAGAGCCGTACGTATTCTTTTTTATTCTCTTCCGTCACTGGAATATCCTTACCACCAGGTTTCAAGTCGTGGTTCTTGAGGACGCCGAAGCTGCTGTGCTCTACTGAGAAAGTAGCTTCCAGTACTCCATCTATACTGTTCTCTCTGTTAAATAAAAAGTGTTACCAAATATTATTTTATTGTAAGTGCAATGTCTTAATTTTATAAAAATATTTTGAGTAAGTTCATATATGCTTCCGTTATTTCAGAATAAAGTAAATAATAAAATTGCATGAAAAAAAGGGCTTACAGCATCCACGTTAAACTTCGGTGCAGTTCAGGATCAACACCTTCGATGTCGCTTAAAGTTATAGCTTTGTTCAGTAACATTTTGTAAAATGGAGTCGTGAAACCACCATCGATATGGTGACCGTGAAATACAGCGATACCAATGATTCGACCGGCGAAGTGGAAGTATGACAAATGTTCGGGATTGATTCCTGAATCTGCGTTTATTTGTAAAGTGTAATTGTCATCTCTTGAATACTGGAACAGCCCGTACTGAGGATTCAGCATTTCATGAGATAATAAATATAGCCATTCACGCGCCACACCACCGTAATCGAGACCCTCCTCATTTCTGAATTTCACCATGAGACGTTTCCTCATATCTTTCGGTCTCATCTTCATTATTAGTCTATAGGATTCCTGTAAAATAATTAGATGATTTTGTTAAAAGTCAATACGTTTTTATCGATGTTTTCTTAATTTTGATACATTTTTTTCTAAAACCTTCTGTTTTCATTATAAATTACCTCGAATATTTCGTTCCTCGATACTTCCAGTCTGCAATGCCCTGTTTGTGGCTGAAGTGCGTTTAGTTCAGCTCTCAAGCACTTTAACTTCGCCACTAAATCCCGCTTATATTTTGGAAGAAGCTCGCTCTCCATCAATTCTTTCGGCAAATCGGATACAGTTTGCCCATTTGGTGTAGGAGGAGTCTCACCTGAAATTTTTTTATATGTTCAACATATTATTCGAAGTAATTTCTATGTATTCGAAAGAAATATTATTTAAATTATACACACTTGTCGGAGTATTATTATTACTTGCACCGTCAGCCCTTGGCCTTTGTTGATTGATATTTTGAGGAATCGCCGGTGGAACTGTCGGCGTTGTTGCCGCTGCTGGCTCATTTCTCGTTGACGTCGCAGTGTTATTTGTGTTGGCTTGTTGAGTTGCAGGTCCATTTTGTCTTCTGATAAATAGATTTAATGAATTATTAACTCATATGGAGTGACTAATAAGCAAAATATTTTACTCGGTTCAAAAATCATAATCATTAATACTTATTAATAGTGTAAGTATATTTATAAAAATGCATCTAGCTTAATCTGGTTATAAATCTTATCAAATGCAGAGTCACTAATGCGCAATCTGGATAAATCTAGCTTTTTAATACTAAGCTATTTTGATTGCATACAATTATGATTAGTGAATTAATTGAAAATGGTTTGATTTTGTAACACATTTAATTTTCAAAATAAGGTAAAGCCATTTTGAAAATTACAAACTGTGGTGAAAGAAAATTCCTTATTGTACATATCTACTTATTTCGCAGATTAGGTAGTAGGTCATTTTAAAATTGTCTATTCTTGATCGAGGGCAGTGATACTCACTTCAGTATATTATTGATAATCTGGGTGGAAAGTCTGGGATCGGTGAACTGCGTAGTCCGGTTGTTGTGGTCGACGAAGTAAACCCGTCCACTTTGAGTTTGGCGCATCTCCCAGCCGCTGGGTAATGGACCAAGCTCTAACTCGTTCGCTGGCAGATCACGCGGTATGCGGGGGTCGTGCCACGTCGACGAGCCGGTCGGCACATGGTAGAAGTACACCTGGCCCTGCAGGGTCTTTCTCATCTCTGTAGTCACATAGAGAATGTTATTCAATTAAAAAAAAATATATTTAACTGAAATTTTTAAAATTTAATGAGGTTCATTTTTTGTAAGGTGTTTGTAAGTAAAACCGTTGAGTTCATGGTAAAATATTGAAATCTTAAATTTTGTTTCGAAAACCTATTACACTAAACTTCGGTAAATTGAGTTGTTGAACTTAAATATTTAATCGCGAGAGGAAAAAGTGTAATTATAATACTGAATACATTATACCTATCAGCAGATCCTATATAGCGGTATTATATTACTGCTATTATCAACTAGAAGCATATCTGACACTGCAAATAATATTTAGATACCAGACATTTTAGCTCTACAACTAGGATACAAACAATTTCGTTCTATATTGATGTAGGTATAAAAAATTAGTAGTATAACAAATAAAAGTAAAGGTTTTTTGTGCTGCACATGTTTACAGATAACTAAATTCTTTAGCTACAGTAAATATATTTGTGTCAAAATAAGGTGAATTGGAGTTATATTTCGACCACCCAAGCAATTTTTCTTTAAAATGATATAATTATAAAAAATTCTATATTCTTGACAATATTGATTATATAACTGAAGTAATTAATACCGCATTTAATAAATATAAAAAAATTAATATTTACTAGCACTTATTACAATGGTTACTTAACTACTTCCTTGAAAGTTTTCAAATTAGAAATTCAATTACTTTCTTTTTAGATAAAGTTTATGTAACTAAATAATAAAATCATTTCTTAACCTTTTACCAATAAGTTTTGAGTTAGAATAGTGTGCACCAAACTCAGCCATTTCCTAACACCTTTTTAACAAATAAAGAATCGCTATCGAAACTCACCGTATCCGCGGGGCAAATCCAGCGGCTGGGCCTCGGTTCTCCTCTCGCCTCCCATGATCCCTGCATTCCTATTCCTACTGGGTCTACTCGGTCTCCTGGCTTGACTTCCATTCAGACCCCGGTCGACCCTCGTGCTCCCGTTGCTGTGCTGATTTCCGTTCTGTTCTTCGTTTGGCTGTCTCGTAGATCTCGCAGATCTCTCACGACTAGTCGCCGAGGCTGGTGTCGCGTTCCGTGCATTTTGCTGGGCCGTCGTAGGCGTAGTGCGCGGTGGTGTCTGGACAGTCTCGCGACTTGGGCTCGAGTTACCGGCTGTGCCCGAGCCATTGGGGCTTGGGGCGTCGGCTCCACTCCATTGTTGTTGGCCCTCGGTACTCTGGCGCGTAGAGTTCGGACTATCATTCTGCGTATTAACCGGGCTTCCGCTGCTACTTGGTGATGTTACCTCCGGACAGGGGAGTGGCGGCGGCTCTGGCGTCGTTGGTATTATCGCATTGTTAGGTCTGAAAATTTATTAAAAATGCTCTTGGTTAATTTTCTAATTTAACAAACGAATCTATTCATGACTCTACGGATTTAGTGGGAGGAATTCTATTTTTAAGATATAATATATAATAGCTGATAATCTACAAGTAACTATTTCAAGCAGTAAAACATCAACGCATTACCGTGAATTTGGTCGGATCCATTGCGTGGTCCGAGTGTAGTGGTTTACATAGTAGAGTCTTCCACTTTGGGTTCTCCTTTCTTCCCAGCCATCAGGTAGATCCGTGGGACAGCTTAGATCACCCAGAACGTCGACGACGGCATTGTGGCCAACCGTGTTGCTGACGGCTCCGTTGTGGCCATCGCGCGATAGCAAGGACACCACGATTTGACCCTTTATGACATCTGTATCATCTAAGTGAGCTTTGCAGAGGTCCAAACGTTGATCTGCGAATGCATTATGTCGTTGAAATAAACAATAATATATTCATGCATAATGAAAGAAAGTTTAGAAAGCGCAAGTGTATCACGCAATCATTTCCTGTAATGTATAATTACTTATTACTCGCTTTTTTTTCTTAAACGCGAGGTAATTTTAATAATCGAAATTTTTAATTCATAAAACGAAATGATATTATGCGGCTTTTGCACTATTATAAGAATGAATTCATTTTAGCGCCGGAATAATAATAGTTTTATCAAAAATTAATTACAGCCAGTATCCTTGAGCCTTTCAATAGTGTTGCACAATATTCGCACGCATCCGAGAAAACCTCCGCCTTGCTTCTTGTGGATTTTTCGGTGATTCCATACCGAGATAGTGATGCCATCATTTTTTCCAATGTACCTAAACAACACCGAGGAAATATATAAATCAATCTAATAAATGGGATGATAATTTTAAATATTTATATAATTATAACTATTTTTGCATTATCTTATACAACATAAATCTATATTTTTTAAATCAATACATTTGATTGACTAAATTATAAGATAAATAAATAGTAGACCTCATGAAAAAATATCTTAACAACTTCGATACAATAATATCAATGCCATTGTTATTATTGTATTATATTATATACTTATAAGGAAAAATAAAAGTAACATTTACATTTTGTGTGAGCAAAAATATATAGTTCAGGTCATTGTGATAAAGACCTGTAAAAATATACTTTGTTTTTAATTTTTAAATTCAAATATAACGCAATTTATGATACTTTATTAAATTTTGATTCTGTTTTACTAAAGATAAAAGCAAATGAATCATGCTCAAAAATATTGATGACTTTCAAACATCAATAAAAAGCAATGCAAATATTTCTTTCCTTATCAGAGTTCTTATATAAATGTATACAAAGACATTTTTAACTTACAAATCATAATGTTGATTCCACTTTGGATCTAGAGTAGCTTTACATGTGTCAGTGCTGTGGCACTGGCCAGAACCATCGACAGTGATTT
Source organism: Megastigmus dorsalis (assembly GCA_900490025.1). Classification (NCBI taxonomy): domain Eukaryota; kingdom Metazoa; phylum Arthropoda; class Insecta; order Hymenoptera; family Megastigmidae; genus Megastigmus; species Megastigmus dorsalis. The sequence continues at coordinate 21,896 of UELU01101090.1, read as the reverse complement.
TGGCAAAAGGGTCAGGCAAACCTATAATAAAAATTTATAATGAATATTTATAGTCTATGTTTAAGTTTATTAAATAAGAATAAATAAATATTAAGTTTATGATTTGAAATACAAGTACCAGAAAAAAATTATTATTTTATGTTTATTTCGTAATTATTTTCAATCCACTTTCATTTCTCTTAATATCTTATTGTTTGTACTGTACAATCATAAAAATAAGGTTAATCTAATAGATATCATACAATGAAATTTCACTCATTAAATAATAGTTTTTATAAATATTTATGTTACTTACGAAATAGATCTTTCCTTGCAAGATTACGAGCACATAAGACTGAAAAACACAATAAATAGGTAGATTAGTAGAAGTAAAGTGTGGTTGAATTAAATAATGTAAATTACAATAAAAAAATTATTCTAATCATATTAAATTTAAGATTTTAAATTGAATGAATTCCAGAGTGAAAGGGAAAGGAATAAAATGAGGCAGCATATTAAATTGAATGTATGAGAGCCAATGTAAAGAAGCTCTGAGTGAGAGAAGAAAAAATTAGCCTGATGCACAGTTATCAATTAGGAAAAAGCACGCGCGTCTTTTTACACGACCGACGGCATTTTAAGCTGGACAACGTCTCTCTTTCTTTAGATGAATTCAATTGGCAGCTGCATTAATTAGTCTTCATTTACAGCCAACTTTGGGGAACCCAAGTAAGAGTCTGTAATATTCAAGATCAGTTTTTAAGCTTTCTATCTTTTTGTACATATTCCGAATTAGTAATATTATTCAATAAGCAACTCAAAAATTATAATTTTAAATTTATATTCACAAAATATATTTTAAATTTATATTCACAAAATATATTTTAGAAATAGAATTCCATAAGTCTGAAAATTTAGAAAACAAATCTAAAACAATAGTTTGAATGTTAAAGAATTTATTTGAACATATAATTCTTATATTTTAACCAATGGTCATATATGTTGGAATAAAATTTGAAGAAATATTTTTTGATTTAATAAAAATGAAGAGGAGTAACACAAAAAATTAATTTTTAGTGAAGAATATTCAACTACTTTGATTCTTACTATCTTTTTATGAGCAATCCTTGAATCAGTTTCTCAACTTTCAAATTCCCAGTACTGAATGGAAAGTCAATTAATCCTAATCAAAGCTTATAAACATATTAGAATGCAAATTGCCATATGTGTTTTGCTATTCTAAATCATTTTGAAAGCAAATGAATAATAAATGTATTATGCAAAATATTGAAGAAGAATTTGCTCAATAGATTTGCAAATAGAGCAATTGTATCAATTTTCACTTTGAAAATGTGAAAATGGAAATAATGTTAAGCAGAACATTCATTAGAAATCTGGAGTAGCTTTTATTTAGGTCTAAAAATTTTTTTATTAATGACAGTGTGGATACTTTCTTTACTATATACATGTAAGATTTTTGCAGAAAAATGCAATTTGAAGAATTTGAGACCACCAATTTTTAAATAAGCCAGGAGATTCTAAAAATGTCTACCCTTCTTGCTGCAGCAAATAAATTATAAGATTCTTGAATTATCAGATCTAATCAAGTCTAATCACTACTATGCCCTCAATGAACCTGTCACTTGCTTCGCTTTAAATCACTTTGTTGTAATCTACTTCAGTACTCGTGTCAAAGCAATATATTTGCACAAGAATGTCCAAAACCTATTACGCGTCACAAGATCTCAAAGAATTTAGCATAAGCACAAAAAATTCACTTCTGTGCACTATAAATAAAACTTCACCACATTCTTAAAGCTTAAATAGAATATCAATTAGACTCAATAAAAACTCATTAATAAGCCATCATTGATGCCTTAAGCAAATCAATTGGTAGGGTATCACTAAGAAATGGCTCAAAAGTCACTATTGCAGGTCTTAAAGAAAGACTTGCCGATATCACGTTACTCTCAAAAGAAGCTGGAAATCTCAAAGAGCACGAAAACCAAATTCAATTCCTCTTAATCTTCAAAAACTTAGTACCTCCAATCCGCAAACTACTTGCATCAGAGATAAAGTCAATGAAGCTTTATCGAGTTTCATTAATGAGGCAGAATCGATGCCTTCATGGCAGCGAATCTTTCCAAAAAAATGAAAGAGGGAAAAGAGACAGCAATACACTCCCCGAGCACATAAACAATCTGCACACAATGCTTTTAACGAACACCATTACTGTGTAAAAAAGGCTCTGCTCTCTGTGGGGTCTTGACAGAGAGGCTTTTGACATAAACTCCCCAACTGTCTCATTCCTCTCTCTCTCTTTTACAGAAAGTTATATCTGTCCAAGAGAGAGAGAGAGAGAAAAGTGAAGAAACGAGTCTGTAGCGAGAAACGGTGCATCCTCTATAGGATCAGACATAGACAGGAAGTAGCGAAAGGCAAGGTCGCGTCAGAGGACGCGCACACGAGGCACCTCCGCTGCTGCATTCCTCGTCGTCGAGGAGATATCGCTCTCTCTCTCTCTCTCTCTCTCTTTCTCTATCTATCCTTCACGGCGGAGCCATATTGAATAATGCACAACAAAAACAGGGTAGACAAGGTGCCTCGCGTACTCTTCCGAGGGTAGAATTATATACTCCGAGCAGCGTCGGCCGCTGCTTTAATCGACAAACGGGATCCGAGAGAACACACTCACTCGTGAGGCGGATCTTCGTCGCCGCGGTCTTCCTGCTACCGCCAGGATTCGACATTCTCGAGGCACATTGGAAGCCTATATCTCTTCTGGGAGCTCGGGCTCTTGGCACTCAGCAGCAGCAGTGGATACAACAGCACACCGCGCACGCACACACACATGCACTGCTAATATATTTCTTTCGTCGACGTACGGCCTGCCCGACTCTCTCGCTCTCTATATTGCACTGCTAGAGAGCGCGCGACGCACCACACCGCGACGATGTATATATATATGTATATTATTATATACTGCCGCGCGCGTATTGGCTCCGTCTCACTTTTCTGACCGTCGTCGTCGTCGCCGTCGGTCGTCGTCGTTGCGCGGAGTGGTAAAGTAAATAAAGTATGTACGAGTACGAGCAGTACGGCTCTCGAGCTCTCCCCCCTCGTCCACCTAACCAACGACTCAACTCAAGCACTGTATAATACAGATGTATATATGTATATGCATACATATATTTATGCATGTGTGCATGCTCTCTCTGTCTCTGTCGCGCGCGGCGCGAGGATCGAGCTGAGCTCAGATTGCTCAGAGGCCTCAGAGCTGGCCGCACATATACCAGCAGTTGCGAACGCTGTATAATAGGGGCTCTTTCTTTCTCTCTTCCTCTCGATAGACGAGATGGCTATAGGCTGTGGCAAGCTGTTATAAGCCTAGGGTTATCTCGCTTGCAGTCATTGGTGGGCCTATATAGTGGCCTCTCTCTTTCCTTGTGGGCTACTCTTTCTTTTGCGTGTGTGTGTGAGAGAGAGAGAGAGAGTGCGGGCGCCTGATGGGTACCTATATAGTGCCTCCACTCTTCCCCGTCCCTCGCGGCTCGCAGTCTCCAGCACAGCGCCGAGCGCAGCGCACTCACCACTCAGACTGCTCGCAGGCCTCACCGCCTGTCCGCCTCGGATAGTCAGACATCCGACGCATATACGTGAATGAATTTCGAGAGCTGCAGTCTGCACACGGAGTTCGAGAGACTCGCGCAGTCGCGGATTTCAAACGAGTTCGAGACTTACTCCACGTGACCATTTGTTATCGAGAATGGCGCTGGAATTTAAAATTTTAAAATTACGGACAGTCAAGATTATGAAGTGCTTTATAATTAATGTGTCTATCGGTCCAGTGTTATATTTCTGTTTGATGGTAGGTTTTTTAAATAATAAAGCTATATCTTCGCGCAATTCAACATATATATTATAGCAATAAATTTATTATTAATTTTTATTCAAGAGGATTAGTGTAAATTACATAATATAAATATCTGTATAAAATAATTATGTAGACCAATTTCGGACTGGCAAGATATATATTATTTTATTAGTAAGTGGAAGATTATAATCTTTTGCAGCTACTTACCGACCGAAACAGAAATGAGGACGTCCGAGATAAAAATAAGAATTATAATCACTACTTGATTAATGCCTAGTATTATGCGCTGTCTAGTGCGATCTGCAGTATCGCAAGCAGTGACTTAGGGTTCTTTCAATTTTTTTAATCGTGAACTATTGGACCTGTCACCTGTATACCGCTAATTATGTAAGGAAAATTTTTCAATTTTTTTACCCCTCGTTCCACCAATATTCTTTTGTGTCTTTACTCATAACTGTTGTTTCGCGTTTATTCTTTCGTTCCATATCGTATGTACATTTTCTCTGTCAATGTGATGTGATGATGACCCACACATGCAAAGTTCAATGTTATAAATAAAAGTTTTCAAAGACAATTAACAAATTTTCAAAACCAACATTGTTTTGAATGATGTGTAATGCACATTCCTCTAAGTGTTGCTACGTGCATATATGGATAATAGTTTTTCAGTTAATTAGCATTTATTTTTAATATCGCGGTTATCGTGTCGCAAGTTGAAATAAAAATAAACATATCATCATAAGTTCTATCTTCAAAGCAGAAGTCGATATAATATGACAATAGTAAAAAATTGTTGTATATACACACTTATGATTTAATAGCTCCAAGTGCAAAGTGAGATTAAATAAAACTATAATTAACTGTTTACTAATCAGTTTTCATTTTATCTATTTTTAACTATATTATCTACACAATTTAGTATAACAATCGAATATGAAAAACATACGATGCAGTTTGCAGTATATGATTAAAAAGTACACTGCTGCTGTCACATTTAATTGAATGCATTGTTTGGAACTTGACCTTATGGTTATAAATATACGCACTGACGTTTGCAATGTCGTGACCGTAATCTTGTCTGTGCATTTAAAATGTTTTTTTTTTATATATTATAAGTATTAGACTAATCAAAAATTAAAATTTGTTATACACGCAGAACTTCTAAATTATTATAGCAGTGTTGTATTTATACTATATGGTACATATGTGTGAAGTATGATGTATCGCATCATAATATACATAGAATCAATATTTTCGAATTGATCCTATATACCTACTCAGTGATTATCTAAAATGAATATGACACTTAGATCCTAACTGTGAATGGCATCGATAATAAATTATTGAAACTAATGTACTGCATTTAAATCAATTATTTGATGCAATGAAAATTAATAAAACGCAAATAATATAAATACATAAGACATTTTGCTTTTTTTAGAATTGCGCAGAAGTCAGTTCAACTAAGCTGCCCCGTGAAATCGGCATTCATGAAGTACGCTGTAATCCTCAATAGCTGATCATCGACAGTATTCGTCACGATGAACAGCAATTCCATTCCTCAAACTTATCACTACCACTCGGGAAATTCCAGCAATGGTCGAAAGTTCACTTATGAAATTGCTCACGAATCGAGATACGAAACCCTCAAGGAAGCGATCGCCTACAAGGATAAGGGTACCATCATTTGGCTGATAAACGAGGGTTGCCCAGTAAATAGTGTCAAATCAGATGAAAACTCCGATACTCCGCTCCACATAGCTGTCCTTGTGAAAGACCTCGACACAGCGAGGATCCTAATATCATCTGGTGCCCAAGTGAATACTGTCAATTCCCAAAAACAGACACCTCTTCATCTGGCTTTCGAGATGGGCAACAAAGCAATGGTCGATCTGTTGCTGGCCGAGTGCGACGGCAAGCTCAATCCCTTCACCGTATACGGTCTGTCCCATTTTCACATCGCCTGCGTTAGAAATAATTGGCGTGTAACGAACGCCTTCTTGCAACGTGGCGTCAACGTCAACGTCTACCTCGAGAAGTGTTTCTACGGAAAGGATTACGTTTACTACAGGCCCTTACACTTGGCTGTTAAGTATGAAAATTTCGAAGTTGCCGAGCTGCTCCTGAGATACGGCGCCAACGTTAATGCCAAGGACAGATTTAAGCGTACCCCGTTGCACTTGGCTTGTTGCTATAGCTATAAGAGGATCTGCGAAACCATCAGAAGTGCCGACATAGAAACGCCAGAGGATGTGATGCACTTGATCAAAGCTGAAAACTACCAGGTGGATATTGTTAGGTTGTTGGTAAGATATAGAGCTGTAATTGATGCTTTGGATTCGAATGGGACGCCACCGTTGTTTCACGTTTTTAAGTGCGATTTTAGGGAGATAAAAAGTGCCATTCGCGAGAAAATCGATATTGAAGACGAGGACTTTTGGAATGAGGTGGTGAATGTGTTGAGAAACACGCAGAGGGATAAGTTTTACGTTCTCATACAGCAAGATGCCGATGTGAAGTTTTGTAACGATTCGAAGGAGACATTGGTGCATCTGGTTATCGATGGCAAGAAACTCTTTAAGAATTATAATACCTTGGCAGTGAAGGAACGGGATTTGAGCGACGAGGAAAAGTCAGAAATTGTGGATCTGTTGTTGAAATACGGGGCGGAAGTTGATGCCAAAAATGCGAGTGGCCAAACGGCTTTGCAGATGGCCGTTTCATCCTACTATGCAAAGACAGTGAAAGTGCTGTTGATGCACTACGCCACAGTGAGCAACATATGCTTCTTTCATTACAAAATTCCAAAGAGAGACAATGGCGGAAATTTTGACCTATCGGACATGGAGAACTTCCTGGATATCATCGCCTTGATGTTGAAGAGGAAGTCGGATCTGAACGTCAACCGCTGCAACGAGTTGTTAATGTTGCGTTATATGGCCATGGAATCAAACGTGCAACACTTCGAGAATTGCAGCATCTCGGATTTGCGACATCTTCTCGACTTTGGCGATATCAATACAATGAATGTCTCGTTCTATGTCTCCGAGCGTACGTTACTGTCTAACAGGGAAAAGTTGTCCTTAGTTTTGGAGCATGTACAGAAGCTGGAAATAGCCGGCCTGTTTGTGAACGAGAACATCAAACGCGAGTTCTTGAAGTGCAATCAGATCTTGGACGCCAGACAAGGTGGATGCAATCAGTTGTTCGTTGACCGCTGCAAGGATGAGATCCGCAAGCTGAAGTTGACCATGATCGATAGATATGCATCATTCTACGACCTGCTGTTTTTGAACGTCAACGAGATCGCAGTGCGAGTGAAGAACAGTGATTTCAGACGATCGATTAGAACTTATTGCAACGTTACGTTTACTTTGTACAATAACATAATAATTAAGCAGTTTGTGAAGGGATTGGTGAGGTCTATTTTACTGGAGTCAGCGAAAGAGTACTTGACTTTTATAATCAAGCTGGAATTGCCAGATCCGTGCTCGGAAAATATTCTCAGTCATTTAAAAAATGAAGATCTGTGCAACCTTTCTTTGGCTTTTGAAAAGTGAAGAATCTATTTTTAGCGACAGAATATGAACTGGTGGATTGTGTTTTTCTACAGAAAGAATACGTATTTGATATCAAATTGACAAGTTTTTAAGTCTTAAAATAGAAGGTATATAACAGTTAAAATAAAAAAATTATCTAGGTAATTACAAAGTACAACTTCGAATTAAATTATTATTATAGTAATGAGACAAATTAAGGGAAAATGTGAAATAATGATAAAAATCGATTTTGTATTGAATGATACTTCTCAATTAATATAAGGGTCAATTCCAAATCGACTTATCGGTGTAATAATTTGTTCCACACATATTTTCCTATAATATAAAGCAGTGTTAATCTTAATTTACTTAAGACAAATTTAATATTTAAAAGGGGAACCCAAGGAGTCCTGGAAATCGATTTGGCTGAAACTTTAAAAAATGGTTTCTTGTACCTAAAAATGAAGCTCGGTGCCTATAAGTCCTTCAAATGGACCCTAAATTCGAAGATAATGACAGATTAAGCAAAATATACGAAAAAATAGGTTCCGCCTCAAATCAAAAGGAAAAATTTCCTTTCATTTTCATTTTTATTTGAGTCGTTAGCTCATTTCGTTCAAAAGTTATGGATGATTGAAATTTAAGTACAATTTTACCTTGAAAAATAGTGGGAAAACTGAAGTCTATTTCAGGTGTAATATTCAGCCTTATTTTCAATCATCCATAACTTGTGAACAAAAAATGGTAAGGACTCGCATAAAAATGAGAATTAAAGGAAAATTTTCCTATTTTATTTATTATGCTTTTTTATACCAGTCGGTAGCAATTGTAATTGTTGAGTTATCTTGATTTGAAGCAGCACGTGTTTTTTCGTATATTGTACTGAATCTGTCATTGACTTCGAATTTAGGGCCCATTTGAAGGACTTATAGGTACTGAGCTTCATTTTTAGGTACAAAAAACCATTTTTCAAAGTTTCAGCCAAATCGGTTTCCCGGACTCCTCGAGTTGCCCTTGTTAGTATCCTGTATTTTAAAGGTATATATTATAAATAATTTTTGAATGTCAAAAAGAAAAAAAGAAAATATTAAGATGAAAAAATAGATTACCTTATAATTTTTTTTATTAATTCTATATGGATTTTTATAAAGCATTCTTGTAACATTATTAATAAGAATGATCTTTTTTAGAGAGTTAAAATTTATTGTTTGAATATAAAATTAAGTAAGATTATAAAGTTAATTATAAATATTATTTTACAATCGTCGATTAATTAATTAAAAAATATTTTACAAGACTTTAACAAACATATCGTCCTTCATATTCAAATTGAAGCCTATACTTATTATAATGTTTACATTCATGGATTTAGTTTCCAAGGTTGGTAGCACGATTAGAAGAATCGTTGTGATCATTCGTGAATATTATACTTCCTCGGGCAGGCACCGTGGTATATGTTAATCTAATTTCGTTCGTATCGAAGAAACCGATACGTATGCATATAAAAGTGTATATTTCGTAGACAAAGAACTCATTTGTAGATACAAATTTTTACGTGAAGTCTCCTATAGCTGCGATCGATCGAAAAAGGTGATATTGAAAATTCGCATAGACGTGTACGAGAATCAAAGAAAAACAATGGACGCGGATTTAAGCAAAGTTAGCGGCACCGTGAAAGCGCTTAAAGTTGAGCATGCGTGGATGATCAACAATTTCAGTGCTCATCAAACGAAACCTGGTGATGGAATCGTGTCGCCGACTTTCTTTGTGGGAGGCAGCGGCGATCTACAAGGTACTCTGTCATTTTTATGCGTCTTGAACAATTTCTTCGATTATGATGGGTTACCGATCTTCTTAGTTTTCTGCGACTGTACCTTGCGATCTTTTTAACCCTTTCCCCTGCTGCTCTTTATTACAGTCTGTCATAAATTTCATACACAATTTTACTTAATAACTGATTAATAGATTTTCATACTTTTATTAATAATTTATAATTATAATTATTTTTATAACTTTAACATATACTTTTTTCATTGCGATTTATAATATAATTTCTACAATTGTAAGTACTTATGTCTCGAAAAGAAAAAAACAAACCAAAGTAAAGGAAATGTAATTTGTACTTTTTTATGCCACAGGTAGGCTAGTTCTGTATCCAAACGGTCACAGTGAGAAGGATAAGGACTTCATCTCGCTGTTTCTCCATCTGGACTCGCGCGAGTACAACGAGGTCAGAGCACGTCTCAGGTGTTATCTGGTGAACGTCAAGCGCGAGGAGGTCACCTCCTGCAGGATCGTCCACAATTTCGTCAAGGGCCAAGGTTACGGTTTCCCCTGTTTCATGCGACGCAGCCTGCTCGAGGACAAGTCGAACAGTTTGATGCCGAACGACAGTCTGACTATAATCTGCGGCGTAAATATTTTGGGCCGATCGGAGGACACGACCGCCGCTGCTGCTGGCGAGAAGTTCATCAAAGCGTTCACCTCGGCTCAGATGACGACTAGCAGTGCCGAGCCCGAGAAGCGCTTTGAACGTTCCGAGACTAAAACTGATGATTCTAAGGTATATCGGTGTTATTTCAAAAATTTGCGTTGGAATTGTAATGCTTCATTTTCGATGAAACTATATGATTGTTAAAGTTTAAATCGTCGCGAGGATTAGTGTAGAGATGAACATGGATATATCTAAATTTATTCTTCATACATTTATTTAATTGATTGTAAATAATTTTTTAACTTGGTCAAATTTGTTTACTATAATGGCAATTAATGTTAACAATCTTTTCGTAAACAATAACTTGTAAATTAGCAATAATATGATTGTAGCTTGTTCACGATAGTTTATACATGATGAGTTGCAACTTTATTTATGAATAAGTAGCAAGTAGTAAATAGGATATACCTTATTAATATATGCTTTTAAGCAAAGAAAGAGAAATATATATTTTGAAAAGAAAAAAAATATTGTGTGTACACTATGTACCTCTAAGAAATAAAAATAGTAATAAATTACATGATGAATTATGATTAAAAGTAGAATCTGTTAAAACAGCTTCTGGACAACGAATTTAGCGATGTAACGCTGGTCAGTCACGGCACAGAGTTTCGAGCTCACAGGAACATCTTGGCTGCGAGGAGTTTGGTATTTTCAGCGATTTTCATGCGCAGGGCAAAGGATAGCGCTTCCAGTGTAATCGAACTCGACGACGTCCAGCCTGAGGTTCTGCGGGAAATGCTACGGTTCATTTATACCGGAAAAGTTGAAAACTGGGTAATCAAATTGATTTTGGTTTACAATCAACTTAATGATTAAATCTCGACAATCGTGCTAAAATTGGAATAAAATTTGAAGTATTAGGGTTCGGGCTGATGAAATATGCACTTAACTCAGACAATTTAGAAAATTTTTTATGTTTTTCTTGTCCATCAGACATTGGTGCCTGAGCTTCTGGATGCATCTAACCAATTCGGACTCGATAGTTTGAAAAAGATGTGCGAGCGAGTTCTTTTCAACAACATGAACCTCAACAACGTATTCGAGATCCTGATGCTCGCGGACAAGTACAGCGTCAAGGGCCTTAAAAAGCAGGCTTTGGAAATCATTATCCTGTACGCGAAAGCGGTGATTAAAACGCCGGGATTTGAGTCGCTGAAGGAATCGAAGAGGACGGATTTGATGGCCGAGGCCTTTTGCGCGCTCGCAATGGCACAGAGAGCATGAATGATATCTCTATTGAGATTTTTATTTGTTGATTATATTTTTCTTTTTGTTACTCTGTAATTTGTTATACTTGTAGGTAATTTTTTGCTCCAAACGGTAGCAATTTTATTTCAATTATCGTCTGTTGGAGTAGTGCGGATTCGTTTTTTATTCCGTAGTGTTGTAATTGTAGATGATAATTGTTGTACTGGTGAACTCTTCGAGGATGTTTAAAAATGTTAAAAAAGTTAAATGTAAAGTGATTCTGTAAATAATTTATTGAATAGTGCAGTAAGTGATATGATTTGTAAAATTTTAAATGCGTTATTTCACCACATGTGGGATTACATATGTCGGTGAATATTTAATGAAGGAATTTGTTATTGTTTAGTTCATAATTTTCGTGTATACATCCTTGCCAATTGTATATAACATGAAGTACTTAAAACTATAGTTACTAAGAGCCCTAAGTACGTATAGTTTCGAGAACTCTTGAAAATTAGTTTTGAATTAATGGTACAATTGCCTAAATTGCTAAAAAGTGATAAAAATTAATCGATTATGGTTGCTACGAAAAAATAGTCAATCTAAACTCTTATTATCAATATTATCGAGATAGATATTTATCATTGCGTAAAAATACAAGAAATTATCGTTATCATATGTTATATTGAATTGTTATTTTAAATGGAATTGTATTGTTTGTTATAAATTATTCTTTGATTCCAAAGATTATATAGTATTGTATAAGTATACAGGCTCTTCCAAAAATGTTTTTTTGAAAATGTACAATTGGATCGAGAACAAAATTTTAATGTAAAATGAATTTATCGTTCGTTGAATGGTTTCTTAAAATTAATGAATAGAAATTACCGATCATCATCGAACACAAAGTTTAAACTCAATACTATTCTTCTTTCGTAAAGTAAACTGCTTAAGTACATATACAGTTCCTTAAAAGCTTATGCATTGATTATAATAGGACAATAAAGATTTGGTGAAATACATGTACTTAAGCAGGCAACCTTACAAAAGAAGAGCAGTATTGAGTTTAAACTTTATGTGTTCGATGATGATCGACAAATTCTATTCATTAATTTTAACAACATTTTAAGACATATTTTCATAATTTTCAATCGCCAATATAACACAATAATTGTGGATTTAATTGAAATTGCACCAACGGAAAAGAGAATAAAATTTTTCGATTAAACGTTTATTGATCTACTGGTAATTGAAAATTACAAAATTCAGACAAGCATTTATGTATTTGCCGTGTCGGTGAAGCGCGAGCTGAATATCTAATTTTCGAGATTTTCAATCGCCAATTAAGTAATCGTAAATATTTTAGAGTTTCGTTCTAAATTCGATAGTACCATTTTGATGAAACACCTTGTGTATTCAAAAGGAATATTCCAAATATTGAATTCGTTCTTGAATTTGTTGTCATACATACAAAATAAATATTGATTTTCCTCTACATATCAGTGATTTTGATTCTTCATTTATTTACATTTTTCTTTTGTTTTTCTTTTTCTGGATAACTATTTATTTTTTTTACACCCCTGTACGCACCAAGTCTGATTTCACGCACACATGCATACGAAACATCGTCTTTTTCGCACGTTGTATGAAATAATATTGTACGCAACACGTGTGCTCAGTTTTATCACAAATCGTGTGACTTCGTCCTCTATGTATAGTAAATGTACTATTTTAGGTGATTAAAATAAACAAAGAATAATTATTTAGAATTTATAGACATTTATTTCTTGAAGTTTGCTAACATTTCAAAACATGAACGAATAAAATACAATTAATATGTATTATATTTTCTTTTGATCTTCTTTTGTTTATACAGCACTAAAAACAATATATTTTAATTGTTATATGGTCATGGCGTGTATTAATTCGACAACATCGCAATTTACATTGTATTATAAGTAATAAAAAAGTATATCGTGTTGTAATCGGACTTACGAATAATCTAAAATAACAAAGTAAAAACGTTTCCCTGAAAAGAATACGGAGGTAAGTTCTTATTTTTTCACGAGGTTCGTCGCCTCGGTTAGTACATACGTTTTTTTTACTGCACTTACAATATATAACATACAACAATGATAAATGGCATTCAACTTAATTTGCATACGAATTAACGATGATAAATTATACCTTATCTTATTGTTATTATTATTATTGTTATTATTATTATAGCTATGATAAATGAGATTTAATACTTTTAATGATTCATACGATTGTACTGATGATTGTTTTGAACGGGACTGCGAGAAACCGAATTGTTTCACCCGCTTAACACCTCGATCTACACAGATTTTTGTGATTATTCGTGTTTTCTTTTTCTAATTCCTTTTTTGTACTAATAAGAATCACAAAGGCACTTAATAAAGATAAAAAAATATTTGATTTGCAATCAGGTACAACGAAGGTAAAATATTTTTGTAATCCGATAAAAATATTTCTTTCATTTCTTTTTCTAACAAAATTATTCATTCATTTTTAATATACTATAGCTCTTATTCTATTCCTTTATCCGTGCTGTACCTTTTGTGAAACAAGTTAATATTTATATGACTTTGATGTGTCTTTGATATGTATTTAAAAAAATAAAATATATTTATGATTATAATCTAGTAAACGAAACGTTCGGTATTTTGGAGAATTTAGAACTCAACATTGTTCGAATGTATAATTACAAATCTATAGTATTTAGTAATTCTATAACGTACAAGTCTTTCGGTAGTAACTGTATGAGCATCGAGCCAAATGCGTTTGCAAAAAAGGGGATTCGATGAAACTTCTTTAGAATATTTTACGCTCTTTCATTTGGACGCGGCAGAAGCGCAATTGAAACGCAGTGAAAAATAATTGTACAAGCTTTAAAACGTATTTGTTCGTTTCTTCAATGATGTACTGGCCGTATGATCCGGTGATAAACGGCAGCCCCTTGAAATTGTGCACGTGTATGTAATATGTACTTTTATAATGCGTGTAAAAGATGTTCTAGTTGGAGATTTCGAACGCGATCTTGTGTAACACTTAATAATACATCGTTGATTTAAACAAATTCTTGCCAATAAATATAAAAGACTTCATAAATACGCTGTTGTATACTGTAATTAGAATGATATTTAATGTTTTTCACTGGCAGTGTTGAACAGTGAATTTAGTGGGTATTATTGCCGCAATTAACAGTAAATACTACCTACGAAATTGTGCCCATCCCAGAAAAACAATGCGAAAATTGCTATTGCACAATTTTGTTTTGTACATAATTCATTGTCTCGCGATGATTTCGAGATCTGCATTGTCCATACTCGAATGTATCTTGCGTTATATAATTACGAATTTCCTTAAACTAACAATAATCCAGAATGAACAAACATTTTATCAATTAAAATGAATAATTTGTTAAATTTGTATTTTATTAATATTTAATTTTTAAACTTGTTAGACTTGCAGGAATCGAAACAGAATTTGTACCAATAATTGACTGTATAAATCATTGCGTTTCTGCACATTCCTTTATACAATCAACCATATGCTTTTGCTATTTATTCATAAGAAGCTGGATATATTGGCTTGCCAATAAAAATTCCTATGAATTCACAGAGGAAAAGGTGCGTAGCTTCCTTGACTCCCGATCGCAGCGCATCAGGAATGCAACAGTCTCGCTCCATCAGCCAAGCGCGCAATGCGAAATACTCCCTATAGCGAGATTCTATAGAACATCTTTTTGTTATAACTGGACGCAAAGAGAACGCAAAGTGGAGAGATAACGAAGACTTCAAGATCGAGTGGTTATACGCTTTATTTGTTCTTGAAGGCGATTGCAGCGTCGATTAAGAACAAGGCGCCCTCGATGATGCATAGCGAGCCCTTGCCCATCAGTTTGTCGTGCATTTTTTGCTCTTGGAACAACGACGTACGGTTATCGTCGATGATGATAGAGCCAGAGATTATGAACATGATGCAGCCGAGGATACTCAAGAATATTTCCTGACAAGACGAATCTCTTATTAGATTTTCAATGGGAACATTTGGGGGGAACGTACAGTAATTTAATAATATTTGAAAGAAATTCATTTCTATTGAAATAACAATTCATACTCGATTGTTATTTCAACTGAATATAATACACGTATATTAAAATTAAAAAGTACTATCCGAGTCTAGAAGTATAAGTTCTTTTAACGAACTTCTTGGTATAGTATAAGTAATTTTTGTACAGAATAGAAATCAATGGAATTGGGGATATATTTATACTTGATATTCTCAGCGAATTTAATAGTCCAAGGCTTCATCAACAATTTACCGATTGATATATACTTACAATTGGTGGGCTAACGGTTGAATTCAATAGTAAACCACCGACCAGGGCGACAGTAATAAGGAGGTAAGCACCGAATGTACCCATGCTTAACATCTCACAAGTCTTAGAGCAAATAAACGAGTGGTAATGAAGTCCAATAATGATCATGACGAGAATCTGTAAATGACAAATTATATATTTAAAGATATTATATTAGTATAAGATCAATGTTTATTGATTTCAAAAATCGTAAAAACGCTAACTTTTACAATGTTATAGGCAATTTTATTGGTGAATTATTAGTCATGGTTCAGTGTAACTAATTTTGCATGGATGAATTTGAAAAAGAAATTAAGTAGGTATACAGTGTAGATATATATATATATATATACGTCGCTTACAATCGATTAAAAAATCTCGCGAAGCTGTGATATTTTAAAATAGATCGTCCAAAAATTTCTGCGTAAATGTCCGAATGTAAGGGCGTTCGGTTGCGATTTGCGATTCGTTCCCATTGTTCTAGATTATAAGAGCATCGCGGGGAAAATTAACGGGGCCAATGGAACTGGCGCGCGGCTCGCGCGAATGAACGCCGTAAAGCCACGTGCGACGAGTCAAACCGTTTAAATAAACAATATACCCAGGCATAAGCCACACTTGTTCTGCCCTCCCGAGCCTTTAGCGTAAAACAGACATTGACATTCTCCTTTATACATATGTTTCGTTTACCTGTCGCGGATTTGTCTATTATGGAAACGAACAAATCTGTGTGGCCTTTATTTACTTCGTTGAATAATCCTTCTTTTTTCGTTCGTTTAACGCGTTTTGAGAAGTATTGGGTATTTTATAAAAGAGGACGATTAATTAAAAAGTATTTGATTTCATGCTGGATTTCTGTTTTAACATTGCGAGTATTATTGTTTGACTGTGAAATAATTGCCGATTGTTTTTATTGCGAGCATTAATTGTAAAATCATAAACAAACGCCTATAGCGAATTTCCGAGGAATCATTCGTGCGTCTATTTAAAAATATCTTGCGCAAGACTGACACACCGACAATGGAATCTTCATAATTTTTATGGTAATATTTACATCTTCATATCGAATGAATTATTAAATAGGTGAAGAGTATGCATGAACAAACTTGAGTGGCTTACTGATCTAATCGTTTAAAACTTCGCTTCCGTCCCTACTATTATTTTCTCGATCATGTTTATATCGAATGGCAAACGATGATTAATGTTTTCCTTTTGAAAGTCTTTGAAGTATTGTAGATTGGAAAACAAGGTTTCAGCGGTCCCACAAATTTTTCCCAAGAACTTTTATTAACCCAGATATTCGATACGAGGGTATCGAATACATAACTATAGCGCAAAAATCATCGCCGCAGTTTGACGTGAGAACCGAGTGGGTTCTGGATCGCGCAAAAATGCGCGTCTCTTGATGTCATTCCTAGTCTTAACTATATACGCCCGAGACCTGTTTTAACGGCCTTGATGACGCGCGGTATATGGGAGCACACACGGGGAATCACGAATTTCGCGGTCGGATTTATTCACCTTGGCTCGAATCGACCAGATAAATTGTTATGGTAGGTGAAAGTTTGTCTTTGTTGACGATTGCAAAACAAACGTTTTTATTAAATGCTTGAAATCTAATTGTCCGCTATGACATCTTTTTCCACTCATACTTTATTGATGCAAGATATACCTATTGCTCTTATTTGAAAAAAAGCACGTGTATTTTTAGATTTCTGTCTATAGTATGAATGTAGAGAATTAAAGAATAAACTAAACAAGAATAAAATAAACAGAAACAAGAAAAAGTGTTGTATTAAGAAGGTTTATGAATATTAAGTAGAATAAGTTGGACAAGGTAAGACCTAAATACTATTTTCACTCGAATTTTCATGATTGCTTTGGAAGAATGGTATATAATGCACTTCTGAAATTCTTTTTATAAGCAGTAACAACGATACTTATATACATGCTTTTATTGAGTAAAGCACAGCGCTAGAAAACATATATATGTCATTTAGCATTGAGCTTTGAACCGTTATACTGTTACACAAATCTGTCTTACTTAACTTCATCATAAAAATATAAATCTTTAAAAAGATGTACGAATCGTGAATAAACAAGTAATTAACTTCCCTGCACAACTTTTTTATTATACACTTTTGTAATTTATTTCTAAAAAAGCATTTTTAAAGAATTCAACTGGTAGCGTGAAAATGCGAGTCTTTCTGTAATTGATATTCTATACAGTAGCAAAAATGCGCAATGCTGCAATAATAAGTATAATATAAGATTATAAATAGTTCGGTTTGTATTTTGCAGCTGTTCCTCGGTGATTCAAGCCTTGCAATTGTGCAGGAATGATACTTAGTAATAGAGGATAGGTGTCGTACGCGATCTTTCGAATTTGAATCATCGTGCTGTTTGATTGTTATAAAAAATATAAGCAGCTTCATAGTACGAAGAATTGAGAATTGACTTACCATCTCGATGATCTTGATTATGAGGGACGGCGTAAATCTTCCCGACTTCACCATCTACAACAAAAACAAAGCGAACAAATTAACAATCGCGATGGAACTTTTTAATTTACCTTCTCCCAACTTTGACAATTCAAACTGTTGGCAGTTATATGCTCAAAGTCCTAATAAAGATCCCCCCCAACTCCGCAACAAAAAGGAAAAGAAAAAAAAATAACTCGTTCCAACGGTCATCTCGCCACCATCGCGCGATCAATTTCAATTTTTCATCGCAGCTCGCGTTCCTCGTAAACCCCGATCTTATAGCCTTCCATGAAAGACGCGTCGCTCGGTCGGCCTTCGACGAACCACAGCAACAACGCGCGGAATACTAGGCCAACGCGCGTCGCCGTTTAAAAGCTGGCCGAAGTCGGCGAAAAAAGAACGAGAAATGCACGTGCATATATAAACGCATGCACTAAAGCCTTAATGAGCCGTAAAGCTGGCTTTATACATGCATATTTGAATCGATATTAGAACGCGTATTGATGTTTATAACATGGACGAGATTCGCGACCCACGCGCACGGACGCACGCGCGATAAGTGGGTTAAACAATGACGGATTAGCGCGGGGTGTGATTTCGAGAGGTTCGAGCTATATATTGTGCATATATAGGCGATCGAGAGTTTGATCGAGGCTGAGTAGAGGTTGTGATTGTTTTATGCGGAGCCAAGCTGCTTGAGCGAATGATTTACAAGTGTAACGGATACTTTGGACTACGAGACTATTATAGCTGCTGAACTTTTACAATTGATAAGTTCTTAGTTATGAGCGTAGGTGATTGATTTAAGCATCGCGTGGAACTTTAGTACGAAAACTTTATTTTCCCTTTACTTTTGAAAAGCTGAAGTCGCTTAGCGCTCGAATGACAGACCCTAAACTGTAATGTTAAAAAAGTTTAGTACAGTCATTCCTGGTGCTCGGATAAGACTTGATTGATTTGCATTGTATATATACAATCGATCTTTCAAATCGCAATTTTATTTTCAGTAAAATGCTGGAAATATCTTTATCGAATTGTCGATTGTTAATCGCACTAGCTGCTCGACTAATCTAATCTCTAACAATTTTGTAAAAGTTTTCATGGTGTGATATGCCGATCAAATATTTATAGATTTTCAATTACCTATTTATAATACTTTCTAAGCAGTTATGCACAAATCTCTGAAAATATTTGATTAAAATTACAGTAGACTTTTTCACTGCGACAAATAAATGCACTTATCTCTTTTTTAGAACAACAATATTTGCTTATACTCTTAAAATAAGATACTTTTTAAAACAGGATAATATTTATTTTTCAATATGACGCTAAGAGACGAATCAAATATAGACTCCGTACTAATTTTTCAACTCGCGATTAGAAGATAGACATTTCATTCGTACACGTAAAAGCGAGACAAATAACGTCTTACTCGGTATTTATTGATTCATCGCACCTATAATTTTTTCAAATATTCAACAATGATGACGAATGATATAGTTATATCTATGACATAGCATAGAACAAACAATATCGGTTGTAAGTTAAAAATGATCGTAGAAATTAATCACACTTATAATTTCAGATAATTTAAGATAACGTAACAAAATTAAAGGTTTATTTGCGTTAAAAATATTATTATAAATCAACACCCCGCGCAAAAATAATTAGTATGGCCAATGTATTGCAAAGACTATCTCCAATAAATGAATAATACTATTACCGATATATGTTCGATATATGGGAAGTATATAACCACAGAGACTAGGCAATACACTTATCCAAAGTATTGGAAAACTGTGGCAAATAATGAATCTGTTAGTTGATGTTTGCATCAAAACATAAGGCCCATATATGGGCGACACTTAAGATTTAAAAAATTTTCTAGAATCTAAATTAAATTAATTTATTTTTTATGTATACAATGTAATTATAATGTAATTAATAATTTAAGGAATGGAAATTATAACAACTAAATGAGTGACATAACAATTTTTTTATCTTAATCGAATTTTAAATGACCATATAAAAAATATATAAAAATTTATATAAAAAAGTCAGTCCAAAATGAATTTTATTATGTGTTCATTCAAGACAGAACTTATGTTTTGTTTATACAAAAATAATAAATGTGATATATTTTTACGTATATATTTTGTTCTATCATTTTCCCTTTCTAAGAAATATTTTCCTTTCGTTCCCTTTTCTCTGTTAATTTGAATAGATTAGATAAAATAGTCACTTTATATTTTGTATTATGTTATATTTTCATTTTAATTTTACAAAAATACCACACCTTAATTATATATTGATATTTTTATAATTGACTACTTATATTATTTTGATATATTATTAGCTACAATTTTTTGGGCTGACTTTTTTATATAAATTTTTATATATTTTTTATAGTCATTTAAAATTCGATCATTTAAAATTCGATTAAAATAAAAAAGTTGTTATGTCAATTATTAAGTTGTTTCCATTCCCTAAATTATTAATTACATTATAATTACATTGTATACATAAAAAATAAATTAATTTAATTTAGCTTGTAGAAAATTTTTTAAATCTTATCTGTGTCGTCCATACATGGGCCATATATTTTCCATATATGGAGCATATATCGGTAATAATATTATCCATATATTGGCAATATTCTTTGCAATATATTGGCCATACAACTTATTTTTGTGCGGAACTGCAGATTAGAGTGTATTTACCGAGCAAAGTATTCCGCAATTATGGATTCATCAATGCAAAGATAAGATGATTCATGTTTTGGCGTTCTCAGCGAAAGAAAATAGACATTAAAATTAGTTGTTAATGCTTGCGGTCATCGCTGATTCAGAAAAGTCGAACTATTTCGCGGAAATGATAAAAAGCCGACGATATAACTTACTTATTATAATTCTAGAGCTAAAATAGACTCGTGTAAATTATCGGGATGAAAATGTAAATGAAATACCCAAACCGGAATAGAATAATCAATCTTTTTTTCCGAGTTATAAGATCCAAATCAGCTGTAGTACAATCGATCTTTCGTAATAATAAAATCTCATCTGTCATTTGTCACGAATGTGCTGACTTTTACCTATTATTGTAGCTTTGTAATTACGATCGCGTTGCTGATTCGACTTTCACTGCATAATTAATTATTCGACTAATGGTGTATTTCAAAAAGTTATTATTCTCTATTCAATATATCTGAGCTGCTGTGCGTAAATTACAATCGTAATTAATCTCACGGCTTACAATATTATTATAAGAATAGAAAAAAACATCAGGAATAAGTCAACCGTGAAAGATCAGCGCTCGAGTTAGGTAACCTTGCCGCATGTTCGTATGATTCGTCGGATGGCTGATGGGAATGAAAAATGCCTTTGGAATCGCACGCGCGCAGACCAGAGAGCGAACAATGATGATGTCGCGTCGCCTCCCGCAGAATCACGGAATTAATAAAAAGCTGCACGTTTAAAACCAGCTGAAAATGCGAGGAGGAAAAAAGAGCGTATCAGCGTCAACTTATCAAGCGATTAAACGCTGTATGTCAGACCTCGATCCGTATCAGTGTTATAAATATATTTATACACTGAGAAAAAAATTTAATTGATTCAATTACATGAATTTAATTAAAAATAAAATTAATTGATTGAATTATAGTTTAATTAAATCAATAACATGTCTAATTATTTCAAATGAATATTTAATTGAATTCTTATTAAGAAAGTAAATAATTGATTCACTTATGAATTATTGATTTCGATCAATTAATTCACGGAATTCGATCAATGAAATATTTAATTGAAGTAAACAATACCAATTAATATTATTTCAAACAAATAAAATATTTGAATCAATTAAATATTAATTAATTCAATTAAATTATTTAATCAGTATTTTTCAATTAAATATTTAATTAAATGAATTAATCAATTCATTCGCTGAATTAGAA
>UELU01101089.1:0-50937 GCA_900490025.1 Megastigmus dorsalis | reverse complement strand
ACATAATGTTATAAAGTTGTAAAAAAGTTTATATAATTATATATAACTGTATTTAAATCGTGCTTTTCGATTAAACAATATATACCCATGCATAACTATTTCTTCAAATAAATATTTTTTGTGATTATACATTATTTTTCACGCTTGAACAGTATATATAATTGTATATGGTTATATACAATCGTATATGATCATATACGAAATAATTTAGCAGTTTTCGCGTGTAGTTGTATATAACCGTATACAGGTAAATACAGCTATATACAAGTAAATTTAATAATGTAAACTCTCTTATATTTATATAGAGACAAAATCTGCATACAATTTTATACAATTGCATACAAGTCCTTGTATTCAATTATATATAATTTTATACAATCATATGAGAATAATTTTTACCCGGGATTATTTAATTTTTTTTTAATTCCCTTGCAAATATAATTAGTTCTAGGAAATGTAAGCTCATACAAAGCGGATTTTGTCTTATCGGTTTTCACACGTGCATATTTTCATAAATCGATTATGTAAGCATAGAATAAGGATAATTCTCGCTTACGCGTATTTTAAATGCAAAGAAAGAGAATAAAGAAGAATTATTATAAAATTATACAAAATACTAAAATATTGCTAATTCATTAAGTACTTTATGAAATTGTTGTGATAATAAATCTACCTTTCACAATAACATTATTTCTGACAAATACGATCAAATACCAACTATGCAATATAATTTTTAAATTGACACTTGTGAACAATACTTACGTATGCAAGATAAACTAATGATATAAACAACGTAATAAGATATAAAACAGTATAAAAATACAATTCCCTGTCTGTCGTACTTAGTACATAAATTCCAAGAGACGATACACTTTAAAAAATGCACCGTACCCGGCAAAATGGGTATCTCGTCAGGAATCGCCGGAATCAGACTGGTGGGATATGTGGCCACTGTGACGAGAGGAGCGTCGTCGGCGCCGCAGGAACGGCCTCTCTCTTCCAGCCTGGCAACAAACATATACATATAGCATTGCACTCGTAATCTCTGTCGCTCCCAGTACGACAGTATATATGTAGCGTCGCAGTTCGCATCGCGTACCGTGGCCGGTATACCCCTGAATCAGCTTACAACACGTGGTCTTTGCTTCCCCTCCCGCTGCACTCGTTCTAACACAAATAGTAGTCTCCCATTGTATACAAGATTTAGTCTGTCAATTACGCGCGTCTATGGAAATTAACCACTTGTACAATATGAGGATGCGAGATCAAATTTGACGAACTGCAAATATGTGCACTTGGCATTTTATTTATGATGCTAGCGATTATTTTGCAGTTTATACGTAATTGGTGCAATTTGCTATGTTCAACAGAGTTGGGATAATTATATATTTTCTGCGAAGTTCGCGTTTTTTTTTTGTTATTCAAATATCATATTGTCATATTGTATTTTTGGTTACAGGATCAAATTAAAAGATGCAGCTGATAAAAAAAACACGGACGAGCTTAATAAGCTTTTATTTTTTACTAGCTTCGAAAAGAAATTGTGTGTATTAAGTATAGATTTATCTTAAAAGTGTAAGATTTATTTTTGAACTAACGTTCTCTAAATGATATGCATACAGTTTGACGTTGTCTTTATATGCACTTATCGAAGTAATGGATTGTTGTTATAAATTATTATCGAAGTACTGGATTGTTGTAAATTATCATATAGAGGTTAAAGTATTATAAGCTAACCAGTTAGTAATACACAATTATTATACATACACGAGCTATTATATATTTACCAAAAGGAGAATGCATTATCTGTGATAATAATTAAATTATCAGGCTCTTTAAACGAAATTTGATTGTTACCTAGTCGCTGTTTTATCAAAAATATGATGAATATCGCTACTTATTCATCATTTTCAAGTGATCTATAAGATATAGAATGACTATCTAAAATATATCTGATAGGGAAATCATATCTTAAAGATGTTCGTAAGATTTGTTGATGTTTACTGGGATTTCTCGTCGAACAAGAAGTGATTTCATTTGAGATGGCGCGAATTTCAATCGCTACAGCTATGCAACCATAAAAATGATGTTTTGTTATTGTGCCGTTAAAAAACATTAATCTATTTTTAATATAGTGGAAGCTTTATTATTATCATTAATCTATTTTATTGGTCAAAATGTTTTAAGGTTCAGAGTAATTCTTATAAGTTGGAAAAAATAGATTCAGAAGGATAGTATTTCGTATCTTGGGGTGTGCACTAGATGTTTGCCGATTGACTAACCATCCCTTGAAAATCGAAATCAATTAAAGGAGGGAGGAAGGAAGGAATTCAAGGAAGGGAGGGAGCTGAGCGAATAGGAGCAAAGCTGTGAACGCATATATTTATTTTCTCGGATCAGGAATCATTGCTATAAAAAACAAGTCGCCTTATCGGTATTATTACAGAAATACTATTGTAACAATACCGATAAGCCGACTTATTTGTATAGCTGCATATATACGCACTGCTGACTATACAGTTATTTCGACAAATATAAGTACCTATTCTGAAGCACATCTAATTGGCGCATGCACTTTTCTCGAAATAAACTAATAATATAAAAATGCAGTCGTGTGCGTATTTAACAACTTCGATATTTGTACCGGACTTTCTCTTTGCGAGTAACGATCTCTGCCGCGACGGCCTCTAGGTTGTCCGCGCATGTATAACTTGCGCTTGTGCATTTGAGACGTGCGCGCGAAATTTACGATACTTATTATTCTTGCCCCGCTCATGTAGAATTTTAGCTTATTGAAAGATTTTAATTTCCTTGAAAATGGATAAATATTTGAATATTATATATGAATGACGATGAATGATCATATGTTACCGTTTCAGGTTTCTTCAACTTAAGAGTTATCATAATATTTTCTTTCTATTTTACCATCCATCGTTTGAGGATTGACTTCAACCGCCACCTAAAGATAAAACAGAGATCTCATTTTAGCAACATCTGCTGCCTATTGCCCGAAGTCAAAGTTACTGTATTTAAGACCGTTATCTATTGTAGTTATTAATTTAGCGTGATCGCTTTAATTGGAATGGGTGTCTTTTTTTCAAACATTATTGACAGAGTGGAACGCATTTACTGAAATTATTAATTAATTCAATTATTAATAATTTAATAATATAAGGGGATGTCGGAGTCGCCTGTTTTATCGACATTAAGTTTTTATTTCAAACTTTCTGATTTAATAAGTCAACCGATTGACTTGAAACTTTAGTAATAATAGAATGATCATAAACAAAGGGCGATTAGCCCAGAAATTTTCTAAAAATAAGGCGAAATTTTTACTAATTTCAGTTTAATCCAAGCGATGGTGTGATTCTAACCTTGCAATTATGTTTCAAACGAAAAGTATTAAATTTATTTGATTTATAGGTAATTTCTGAGCTAAGCGCGCTTCATTCATGACCACTCTATCATCTACAAAAGTTTCAAGTCAATTAATTAATTTGTTAAAGAGAAAAGTTTCAAAAACCTTGTAGGAATTCTTACGTTGTAAAGGCGGGAAATTATAACTTTTATTGACTCCGTCGCTCCCTGCGAATAAATGTTGAATGATTTATTGCTTCAAAAAAAAAAAATTTTTAAAATATTTATAACAGTAATACACTATATCTTTGCGTTTGCTTGGTTTTTATTTGTAAAAAATGTAAATTTAGTTTATATTACTTTAGAATTCTAATGTTAATAGCACGTTAAGAAAACTTTTAAAATCATACAAATTCATGCGAATCGACATAATCTATATCAGTATATACTTTTATACATCCAACGCGCCAATTTTAGTTTTCCGTTAACAGAAAAATTAATGGCAATTGCTCAAAAATTAAAATGTTAATGTCTAAAGGAAAGCCAAAATATAAATAAGTAAAAGATGCCGTATAACATACTTTGATTTTTTTATTTTAGCTGATTTTCTCTTTTATACAAAACATCTAACAAACACATATGCTTAATGGACATGCCTGAGCCTCATTTTTGTTTAATTAATAAGAAAGCGACTAAATAGTAACTATCGTTTTTGTTCGATTTACATCTATACATCGAGTCAGGCATTGTGAGTGTGTGTTCTCTAAAATAGTGGTGTAATATTCGGTTTCGAGCTCGACGCTGTCGCCACCTTCGTCGAGCCTCTCTAAGTAGTGACTAAATAAGTGCGTGTTTTTTTTTGTTCTTTTCGTTCCTTAGAATTCTTGGTTTTCCTTTTTCTTTTCGAAAAAAAAAACGAGAGCACGCACGAGACAACTCTCGAATTTTCCCTTGCTTTAATACTTACATTGTTTCAGTGATGAGTTTTTTTGTTCACTTATCAGCGACTAAGGACGGGGAGAGCGCGCACGTGCTAGGCCGTGTGTACAACGAATTTTACAAAAATTATGGGCCGCCGCTGCGACGAGCTTTTTGTTTTATCTAATAATCGTATATACAGAGCGGTCCCTGACATTTTTTTTTGTTCAGCTCCCATGTAATGGGTAGCGTTCCGAAACTGTACATATGAGTCTTGGGCACTTTTGCGTCAGGACGAGATGTTGAACTAAACCGATATGACCAGAATCAATCGTATTTGAACTTAGTGGACGTGAAATAAAGTTCGGATTACTGTGAATTGATAAACAGTAGCAGTTAAATATAAATCGAGGAAATAGCGAGAAATGAAATGTCGTTGTGAGCTTTGACAGAGCTTGAAAAAGTGACCCAAGACTCACTTCCACAGGGATAATAATTACAAACATTACAGAAGATGACATCGTCGATTACTCCCTTTTCGGCTCTCATAAAAATGTCGCATTGGCTTTGTTCTGTACAGAGACCTCTTAGCAAAAAATCTAGTTAACAGTGAGTAACAACTTATACTTTAGCAACAATAACAATTATGTTTCACCATCGGCGGGAGATTTTCTAAGTTCGATGCTAAAAAACTGTTACCAGGCTAAGGTTCATTTTACTTCTTTTTACGAGAGAGGAGGCTTTTACAAAAAAAAGTCTTAACAAGTGTTACCTGCTCTGTTTTTTTTGGTTTTATAATCTTGATGGTTTTGGTTTGCTACACCGACTATCTCTCTATCCAAGCCGCGGGCTTCCCTGTAACTGTTATCGTTTATTTGTGTTTTTTATTTATTTGTTTATTGCATTTTTTCGATCCGACCATTTTAAAAATCCGTCCTTCTTCTCACATCAAATAGGATAATAATTGACATAAATCGAGTTATTTTTCTCCGTTTTGAAAGAACCGAGAAAGTCATTAGGTGCGTGTAAAGAAGAATCGATTTTAACGAGATTTTCCCTCATTTTCTTTTCGTGAGTCTATTATCGATATTTTCCGTTACTGCACGATACATCGTTTAAGCAATTGATTTGTTCAATGTAACGAAAAACGTTTGGAGCAACAGTTTTATACACCGCTTAAAATTAATTCCAACGATAAAATTACCGAATGCGCGCACATGACAACAATACAATCTTATACAATCTTTAACTTTTGTACTGAAATTTTCAAACGATTTCTAGCGCAAACTATAATAACGACGCGTAGAAAGAAAAAGAAACACGAATTCCAGTGCTGGTGTCCCATCGGTTACACTTTGTAATCAGATTTCAAATTACAAAGAAGCCTGCTGCTGCGAGGACAGGCCGCAATATTTACGTAATACTGACTCTCCTTATGCGTATGCTACGCAATAACGACCTAAACGTTTGTTTTTTCTTTTTGCTTTTATCTTTTTATTTCAACGTAAATCAGAATGACTATTGTTAAAGTTATATTCGGCATTAAATTTGTTTCTCTTCGTTGCGTAGCACTCAAATCCTTTTGGCTTATGGGACAAACGCTTCGTCAACGCGTCGTGCACCCATATTAATCTGTTCTATCGACGGAGCTTTTCAGTCGAAAAAGTCTTATAGAAACCTATAATAACATTTGTACCTTGATAACGTTCACGCGTTGATTATCTTCTCGCGAACACTGAGCTACGAGGAGATAATCAATCATGATTTATTTCGATTGGAAGAGAAGACCGGACGAAACGAGTCGTCGCGGTTAAAAGAGTATACTTTTCGAATGAAAGGATAAGCAAACCGAGGCGGGAGAAACGAAGGCGAGTAAGACGAATTTCTATGAGACTTTTTTCAATTAAGAATCTCTGAGAGTTCAAAGGAACCGCAGTGGGCCTTGTCGATCAACACCCTTTTACGTTCCCCTCTATATAGGAAATAGCGATTCGGAATTAAGGATAAAACGCATAAGCAGCAGCGGCGACTAATGGTTCATCCTGCGCATCTCCATGGCCGCGATGTCGTCCACGGATATAAGCTTCTCTATGGGGATGCAGGAAAGCTCGCCGCCGACGCACGACTGCGGCTGCTGCCATCGGGCCTCCCTCTCGGCCTCTTTCGCTTTAACTTCTGCCTCTCGTGCCCTTCGCTCCTAAATTCAAAACGAGGATATCAAACAAAGCTCTCTTTCAAAAACTATTGGTTTTAACGCGCGCACGAAAGCGGCTCTTCGCGCACCAGTGAGTATGTTTTTTATTTTTATTTTTGTTCGTACCTTCAATTTAAGGGAAAATATTGCAACGGATCGAGCTCGCTTCATCAAGCTCTGTTTCACCCGGGTCTTTTTGGCCTCGCGCTCCTCCTTCGCTGATTTCTCGTCCTCTTGACTGGATGTCGTTCGGCTTGAGTCGGAAACTTGCACACTGGTTTCCTTCTCCTTGTCAACGCCGAGATGCGTCTGTCGTTCTCTGTGCTCCTGCACAGAATCCCGATGCAGCTGATACTGTTGCATCTGTTGCAGCTGCTGTTGGTGCTGATGTTTGTCGACTTTTTCACGGGCCTTCTCCTTCTCCGGCGAGACGCGAAACTTTTGATTCCTCGGCGATGCCGACCACGGTGGAATAGACCTATTAGCGATCGTCATTGATTCAGATTTGCTATGTGCTTGTGGCTTTAAATAATTTTAATTGACTAAACTAAAATAGTTTCTAAGGTCATTTTAAGTAAATGAACTAAATTAGATTCTAAGAGTTTTCCTCGTATGGCGTTAACCCTGTATAACTACTCAGAATTCATTTTTACCATGAAAAGAAGTCCTCGTAAATCGGGCACCTCGTACTCGAACATTCATATATACAGGAGTTATCGTGGTCGATGATTACAAATCCGTTGTTTGAGTAAAGCGAACAGCGTGTGTCCGATTTACGAGAATGACTGGTTGGTCCCACTCTGTGCAGCGAGGGTTAATCGCGATACCAATATAATCAATTTCCAAAGCGCTTGAATTGCGAGTTACTTTGATTAAGCGCGGTTAATATCGTCCTGGTATTCGGGGAGGGGTGAAAAATTCTTACCGTAGAAGGTCGCTATCGGAGGAGGCGGCAAAGTCCTTGGAGACAATGCAATCCGTCGACCTGTGCAAGGCCATTTCGTCACCGCTATTACTGCCAGTGCCAACGCCACTGATCTCGGAATCGCTTGACTTCCTGCCTGCGCTCTCCAAGCCCAGCCTCCTTACCCAATCGATGCCACCGTGGGGGCCGATCGTCAGATGATGACTGTAATCCCCGCTGCCCGACGACTCCTGCTCGCTCGTTATCCAATCCCTTGACCTTCGTCCTGCAATTACACGGCATGTGTAGTACTGTGCGCTGCTGCTATTGCGTAACGTAACGCAAATCGTGCATCGTGATTGCTTGGCCTTTGTTCGTGCATGAATAAAGTGTAATTTATATAAAGCAAAAATGTTGTTTCACTTTGTATAATTAATAATAGTCTATTTTTTTTCCATCGTATCATTTTAATAGGATTGCAAGCAGTTGCGAAGCTTAAAAGCTTCTTGTATTAAAACTTTATCATTCATTAATGTGTAGTGACTATAAGTAACGTTAACTAGTTTCAAAGAGTATAAAGAAAGATGTAATTATGTATCTCACAAAGTGTTGAAGCATTTAAACAGATATTCAAAAATAATCATGTTATTAAATTTATATTGAAATATTACACTTTTTAGAATTACTTCTGTTAAATATTTAAATCGTATTTAAACGCATGGAAGCTCAAGCAGCTTTACGAGCATAACTTATTTACGGTTTTTCCTTTCAGCATAAAAACAGATTATACCACCTCTTTTTTTTCTATGAAAATACGTAAAGTTCATAATTTGTAAAGCCAACACGTAAAAGCGGGACTTTAATGTCCTTTTTGCATTTCAAAAGAATTTCATAAATTATTTTTACCAGTTTATGAAGTTATTCTAAATTTTACTTTTTATTCACAAATACCTCTATATTCAAGTCATAAGTATTTCCATTGAAAAAGCTCAGATGAGAAAAATTCTTACGAACATCTTTTTTCTGAATTTTAATCACAATGCATATTATCCGAAGCTACAAAAAAAAATCAATCTCCGATGTAGCTCCGTCATTAAAATCCATAATTGTTTTTCCGCGAAGCTACAGCGAGTGGAAAAAGTTCGCGAAGCGCAAATAAGCTCGCGCGCGTGCAAAGCCACTATATCCTCTCGGTCAGCGTAAATATGCATCGAATCTCTCTCAAGGACTCGAAGTAATCACCAGCGCTCGGCAGCACACATACGGTCAACAGGTCAAAAGCACTGACCCTTTTCTCCACCAGGTATGCTACCCCTGGGCATTGCGCTAAATTCCCTGGAGCCACCGTGAGCCCCGCTGTTATCCGGCAAGAAAGCACTGCTGTGATCGCTCCCGCTGCCGGTGCTTCCGGGTGTCTCGGGTGCCAAGGTAGGTGTCTCCGCGATCCTCGGTATAGTCAGGGTCGGATACACGTTGCTGGCGCCACTCGGCGTTCCCGGGCCACTCGGTGTCTGGGCACTGGACGACGGCACGGTTGGGGTGTCCGGCAAACTGGGGCCCCGATAGCTCGATCTGGCGCTCGCGAGCTCCTCGGCGCAGAGCTGCTGCTGTTGCTTGAGCTCCTCTTCGCTGCCTGGCGCACCGTCTGCTGGACTCACCACGAATCTTCCTGAGTGTTCGAGCGAGAGTAAAGTAGACCGGGTGCGGGAAGGTGGCTAATATATACCGATCAGTAGCGATTGTTTTTTTTTTGTTTGTCTTTTTTTTTGTGGGTGGTGGGGGATGGACGATCTTATTATGAGCGGTGCGGCTGTTGTTTTCTGTGTGGTTGTGTGTGTGTGTGTGTGTGTGTGTGAGTGTATGCGCGCGCGATAGTGTGTATATTCTCCTCTGGCCCTTGTGATTCCCTGCGCTCTATGGCTTGGCTCCTCGACTTACCTGCTGATCGGTTTTATTATGACGCAGGAGATTTGAACTGGATAAATGAAGGATATCATGATTCTCTCGACTGTTAGTTTTTGTGTATCTTGTGACATTGCAATTTGAAAGAGGGCAGGTTACGTTTAATCGCGAAGATGAAGTAGTACTTTTAGCGATTGGAAAAGGTAAAAAATTATGGTCATTGTACTGATTAGGTAAAGTTAGAATAGTAGAAACTGTAGAGCTTATGACTTTTGTTATATTTTTTTTTGTAATAAATTGTGAATCAAAGAATAATGTCTGTACATCCAGATAATGGAAAAAAATTATTAACACCAGGATGTAATCCACTCGAGTCTTTCATTAAACGAATTTTATTAGATATTCCAATTTCTAATTACTTTTCTTCCCTATTCTCTTTCAGATTGTAATGGTCGTAGTCTTATGTAACCGTATGATATATAATGCACGAACCACGCTGCGTAGTTCGTAGCTCTTGATGGTAAATGAGAAATAAATTCGACTCAAAATAATACCTTTCGAAGTGTTAATGCTTGTTCTAAAACAATATCATTTTCTTCAAACGATAGTTTACTATAGCGCAATCACAATTATATTAAGTAAATTATTTTAGTTAATTATACAGACAATATCGACTTAACGTTTCTAAAATATGCAAAAGACAATTATAAAAATACTGTTACAAAATAGCTTAAATATGAATCATAATTAATAATAACATCTAAAAACTAGCATATTATTAATATAATTAAATATTTATACAATATTACAAAAATTACTAGCATATATAAAATTGTAAATAATTTCATTAAATCATAATGTGAAAACACTATGCTACTTAAATGTACGATTTGTTCTTAAAAAAATTTAGTAGTTATTTTCTAAATAGATTCTAAAAGATAACAAATCTAACAGAACTACTAAAATGAACATTCTTATATTGTATGTACAAGCAATCATAATGTATGTAATAGGAATCTGCAAAAGTTTTACGAATTATCTTATAGCTTATCTTATATTAGTTGATACAATAAACATTTTATGATGAATACACGAAACTCAAAACAAGTTACAACAGAATCGACTAAAATCAATTTTAGAACCTACTAATTATCCAGGCAAACTCAGTACTACAACGAAAAGTGAACAAGGAATTTTGATAGAATATGAATTTCTGGTGTCACATTAAAAATCCGTGCAAAATTTGATGTTGCATAACGAGCATATGTGAGCAGATAGAAATCAAATGTATACATAGAATTTAAAATGAGTTAAATTGCTTCTAATAACGTGAACAAGAACGTGATTAATCTCTGCGTAGTTGAGGAAAATTGACGTACACTAGGAGACCAAGAGAGTTCCCTATACAAATTTCATCTTCGTTAAATTATAATGCAATAATGACAAGATTCTCGTTAACAGGAATTAATTTTCTTTTGGTACAAGAGTACCTGTGTTTTCGATCTGGAGGCAATTTCTACATTTTTCAAAGAATATACTCATATATCGATGTTTACTTTAACTGAAAAATTTATTCAAAGAAGTTAGAATTAGCAATATCGGAATATGGCATCCTCTTAACTTTATTCTATATTTTTTCATTTTCGAATTGTTTCAAGTTTTGCACAATATTGGTTTCGGTTTCTAATACTGATTATTGCAAACTTCAAAAATTAAATGTTGTTCTCTTGGAGAAAGCATGATCGATGTACGTTTGAATGTTTCTTTTTACAGCAGATGATTAATGATTTTTTCGACTTGATCAGACACACGTAGAGTTTAAGAAATTTATACGAAATATGCCTCTTTCAATTCTAGATTTTATTTACTTTCAATTAAAAAAAAATCTTATAAATGTTTCAAATAAAGTAATTAAATTATTAAGACCATTAGGTACTTTTAAATATATATACAGCAGAGTAAACCATCTCTTTCTCTCTCACTTCTCTTAGAAATGTAAATGAGCTTAATCTAAATACGAGATGATTTATCACTCGAGTATCATTACGCACAAGTACGTGATTTGAATAGTAAGTATAATTCGACCTATGTGTCTCTAGTATCATAAATCCATTCGTAGCATAAATCTATATAAATTTCATTTCACTCGTGATGAAAGCACGCATGAGAACTCAAAATTCGATGCTCACATGAATTAATTCAAACTAAAAAAAAAACAATGATGAAAACAAAAAAAAATGTAAAAAAAACTCCAATAAGATGACGTCAGCTGATAGACAATCCAACTGTTAGAAAAGCATTCTTAGGTCATACCTATGACGGTGGCGGGTTGCTGTTCCGAGGGCGAAGGCGTCGAGGACAATCTCGTAACCGCCTCCCTGCGCAGAAACTCGACCTTGGCCATTTCCGTTGCGACCCAGCTGGGAATGTCCGGTATAGCGCAGATGACAACGAAACGTATGGCAAGCATAATGTGCTCCAGGGCGACTATAAGCAGTATAGTCTGGGTGGCCGACATCTCCGGGAACATGCGCTGCACCTGGCCGCTGAGACCGATCAGTGCGCAGTTGACCAGTATCGCAACCAGTCCCATCGCTTCCATCGCGTTCTGCCGACATAAGCAATTTCTTTTTACTCTCTTTTCTTTTTCTTCTACACTACTTTTGACCTAGTTTGAATACCGTGTTGGTTATTATGATGTGAATTTTGAGCTTTACGGAAGGTAGTATTTAAAAAATATGGTATACGGACGAGTGATTTCAGTCTTAGATGCTTTAATAAATGTATATATAGCCCGTGTATAAGCAGATTTTAATACTTATATTATATAAAATTACAGCTTTCCAAGCTCTTGGACTAAATAGCTATTTTAATATTCACCGTCGGGGTGTTTAACGCTCATCAATATGCCCTGACTTTGACATCGTTGAAATATCCCAACGCTAAGTTTAATTTATCCCGATAAACGATCTGTATAATGTATGCAAATGTTGCAAAGAATAGAAGTTTAATGACGCCCATTCTTCGAAGCTGCACTTAATTTAGATTATTAATATTTATTAAAAAACATTTTTTTCGTAATAAAAAGTTTTTTATTCCTGTCTTGTTCTGGCTTGTTATTTTTAGCTGACTTTGGTAACGTTACTTCTTTGACAGCTGGTGGTTCTTCTTGTTATGTATCTATCGATCTTACATACGCGGTATTGGATATAAAAATCTGCGGAAAATGAAGTATTTGGACGTGCGTGTGAGTAGTTTAAGAGGTACAACTAGACGTCGGAACGAGGGATCCGAGGGCAAACACAAATAATTCCCAACGTAAATATTTATAACAATTAACTTAATGCACTCGCTTCGCTTGGGCGAGAAACGTCCCGTGCGTTGAAAAGCCGACTTACTCACCAGTGTCGAAAACTACTATTATTTATTTATTCCAGACAAAATTTACATATCTTTAACTATTTTGTCCCATTATATTATTTATTTCTTTTTTTATTTAATATAAATATTTGGGTTTTAATGTTTTTTTTTCTCCCAGAGCGATTGTCAAAGAGAAATTTTTGGATCTTAGAATTTTAATTTTCTTAACAATGATTTAAAAAATAAACACCCATTTGATAATTTTTGTAATATACACTTGCACATCAAATATTTCAAATTTACATACTTTTTCTTATGCGTGAACAGAATTTATAACGAGATCTAATAAAAAGGACTTCTTAGAACGTACATTCCACATTTTCTCATTATTTAATGTGCTAATTTACACCTAGATTCATAAGATTTACTGCGGTTTTATAAGTTCTTTGCTAAAGGAAGGCCAATCAGAATCTCGTTTCAGGATCTACGCTAATATAACTTCGGAAAGTTTTTAAACAGATTATTGCTATTTCTATAGCGTTATACACCCTCCTGTTAATCACAGTGAACTTTATACTTGCGATTTTCTCGACTCTGACAATGAAATTTAGGTTAAAATTTGTTTGCCGCGTATCAGAAATTTTCCCCTGAAATGCAAATGTACGAAAGCCCCATTCTACTTTCTTTTGTTATTTGTAAATTTATTAGTTTATATCTACAGAAACTTTATAAATTATTCAGAGTGAAACATAATGTGCATAATGTTCTTCAAGATTTTCACGTGTGCTCTCATTGTTAGTATTCGTATGACTTTGTGCATTGTACCCATAAGTGTGCCAAGAGAGGCGAGATTAGAGGGTAAACTCGAAACTATGTACCTGCCACGTTCCGATGTTGGATACTCGGCGTCCGAAAGGTCGCTGAAGGACGAAGCACAGCTTGAAGGCATCCCCCCGCAATTCTAAAAGGTTACCCAGCAACGCGGCGAATGCAGCCAACGGGAACGCCGATGAGAATAGACAGACGTAGCCGAGCTGGGAGAGCATCTCGAGATGTTCCGAGAACGCCCCGTCGTACTGCGATAAATTCGAACGTTTCTTTCTCTACAAGGCTGGATTGGTAATTCCCGTTCTGGTTTCTGTGATTGTCGATCGAAAGTCTCGATGTGTCAAATCATTTAAGTGTACAGAGTTTTTAAATCGAAGTTGATTTGAAGAAAAATTTCCATGTTTAACGCTGTAAGGTTTTACGAATACTGCAACGCATCAAGATTTTCGATCACAATTTATGCTAGTATAATATGTTTTGTGCAGACTTCGTGCGCATCATAAAACAAAGTTTATCTATGCACAAAGCAAACAGAACAAAAATGTGCCAGTGAAATATGAAAGGGAAAACATTTGTCATGATAATGCAGAGCTTAATTTTGAATTCAATTTTGAAAATAAAAAAAAAGACTTTATTTATTTTTCTTCATTGAAGTGTACTTTGTTAATTTCACGACTGTTTTGTTGTCGTTAAATAAATATATAGATAAAATAAAAAGAAAAACTCTTTAAACTTGGATGAACGTGATATTACCTTCTTCGGTGGTACCTGTGCTTCGTCGATGGAATCGGTGGAAAACGGAAAAAAACTATTTTAATCTGTAAAAAGGATCGATCAAAACACAAGACAACAATTATCACGCGACAAACGACGATAATAAAAAAATATGATATACTAATGATTACCACGAAAGAAAGACGGTCACTTTTTGCCGATCGATTTGAACATCTTGTTAGCAAGGTTAGGATAGAGCAGAGCGAGAGGAGAAGAAAAAGGTTGTCGTATATATATAAACATATATTTCATGCGTGCGCGCTCATCATGGAAATGATATTTTTTAAAGACAAACCATTGCTTTTTTGCTTCCCTTACAGTTTACCATCGGTACAGAGATTCACTAAGAGCAATTATTCTAATGAAAAACACTTAATCTTTTAAAAAACCTCAAAGTTAATTCAAGCATTATTTAAGTGTGTTACACTCAGAGTTGAACGTATATCAGTCAAAATGCGTTGCACTTGACTTAGTTAAAATGTTCTTATCTCAGTGTATCATGCACATTATTTATGCTACACCTAGATTTATTAGTTATTTATAAAATATGTTTTAACATACGTTGCTAAGGTGTATTATGATCTATAGTGCCATAAATGAAATCTATAATTTATATGTTGCAGTAAAGTCAATTTTTAAAATCATCAATTTTTATTAATTTTACGTGTTTTAATCAAATTGTCTATTTCAAAGAAATAAATTGACATTACGGCAGATAATAAGTTTCAAGATGTATGCTTCTATATGTATATGGCATAGAATCGCCATACATGTGTGTTGAATGTTTCTTTTCATACTTACTTATATCGAGGCTGATTTGTGTGCATTCACCCAACTTGAAATTGTCGACATTGTGCAAAAAATGTATATATGTACATGTGTGTTTGTGTGAAACCCTATCATGAATAGTGCCTATGTCATTCACTGACATAAAGTCTACATGAAATTTGATTCCGTGATTATAATCAGTACCTCGAGTAGTCAGGTAAACCATAAGACAGCCCACAGACATAGAGAATATAGTTATTGAAGAGACACAGTATTAAAAGTAAAAAAAAAAGGAACCAAAAAACAAATAAGAATGATAGAAAGTCGAAAAGAAAGATCGGCTAAGTCTAGACCAAACCTTGAAAGCAACGTCACTAAGTAGAGAATTAGTTGGGTGTCCTACTCTGTAGAGCGAGCTCTCCAGTTCCGCCTGGCTGACGTTCCTCTGCTGCTTCCCCTTGGGCTCGTCCTCGGCTGCTGTTGCCGGCGCCGTCGTCGTCGTCGTCGTAGATGCAGTCTCCGGTTCCTCGGTAGTGGTGGTCACACCTGGCGGTAATCGGGCCTCGCTAGGACTTAGGGCACCGAACATCTCGAAGCTCAATCTGGCCAGACGCAGTTGCTCGATCAGGTATGGGACCGCTGACTCCTTCAGGTTGCCGATCACTTGGCGGGCGATCAACAGGGCTGCTAATTGCTGGAATCAGAGTTTCACTTTTGCTCATGGACTCGGGGTGGACCATTTCTTTAGCTGTCTCGGACTACAATTTTGTACTTTAGAATTTTATTACGTGTCAAGAATTGTAGCTTGGTTATACTGTTAACCTTTTAATATTAGTCAATCGTCAATCGAGAAACGCCCGGTTGTAAAATGCATTCGATGCATTTCTCAACATTCTGAGACTTCACAATACTATACATATAAAAAGAGTTTTAAAGCTGAACTCTTCTTATAACATAAGCTAAATTTTATTTCCATGTTTATAGTTGGAGATGCATTTTAATAAATCAATGGACCTTACGTTATGATTCATATGCTAGTATGTAATCATAAAGACCTACCTCTTTAAGTCTTTCTTGATCTTGAATGTAAAACGCAATGTAAAACAATGAGAGGAAAGAGTTGACAAACTGGAACTGAAATTCGAAGAAGTAAATTTTTTAATCATAAATTTTTTAAAGAATTTCAATGACAACATTAACACGTTTAATAGCAAGGCACTACAGCACACATTTAAAAGAGTTGCTCTTATGATCAAGCTGGCATTAAAACGTATAAATAAAATATTCAGACTTGCTAATTTATATATATAATATACACACTACTGATTTTGGTGAAATGTTATCAGTTTTTTTAGAGTAGAAAATTTTCCGATCCTAGCAATTTTTTGTATTTTCATATGTATTTTTTAGCGCATAAATTGTATGTTATTATATTGGAGCATATACTTGTTCTGAAAAACTGAACGAAAATGGCTTTAAAAACGTAATTCTAGACCATAAAGTAGGCGTTTGAAAAAAAAAAAAACTGTTATTCAAGATAAAGTCTCTGTATTTCAAATTTCCATAGTAATGCACGTGGAAAAGGGGAAGAGTTAAGTGAATGCCAACATTTTCATGCAGAGCGCAAATGGAGAATCGATTCCAAATTTGGCATTTGAAAAATGTGTACGTTGCATAAAAGGTTGAGATTTCGGAGATCGGCTTGGCCACGAGGGAAAAATCGATATAATACATTAAAGACGAGGAGGAAGTGTTTTATAGTACAAGTTGAATGACTCATACAGCGATAGATAACGGACAGAGCATGTTTTCATTTTCTTTTTACACAGAATGAATATTTGCATTATTTATGTGTGCAGCTACGTGATACTTGGAAAATAGAGAAATGGCACTTTAAATATTCTATTTTTAAATTATTTATACTCAATGCTTTCTACAATATGAGATATTTTTACGGTCGTACGTTTTAAAAGGAAAATAAAATTCATAATGTTTATCTATCGTACAAAAACGTACAAAAATATTTAATAGTCAATATTATGTAGAATTTGATTTTATTATATTAAATTATAATTTATAAGAATGATAGCTTATTTGATTAAAGATTTATATAATGATCTCGTACTTCTAAAAATTTGGTATTTATGATAAATCACTAAAAAAGCGCGAGAAGTATGTACATATTATCCGAGTGCAAAACTTTTTTTTCTCTACCGTGTATCAATGTGCATTTGGGTGCTCGTACAGGCTGGTATATAGGTACATAAAAAAATTCTAGTGCTGTGCCAGGTTACGGCTTGGAAAAGTCTCGCTTCAAGCGCATCTACACGGATTTTAGAATATTCATTCCTCCGTCTCTTTCATCCACGGTTCTTTCACAATTGTCAAGGTCAATATCTTTCTTTGATTCCTTCAAGCCCGTACAACAGTCGAAACGGTTAAATGCGAATCCGCGCATGCGCGAGGATCGGTCGATTTATACACATTTTTTTCTCTCTCTCGTTTGAAATGCAGATCGTTCGATAGTTATAATTCTAAGTATGCACAACTCGCTGTATTTTTAAGCTCTTTTTCCCGTACACTTGTACTCGCTCAAAGTTATAGTTATTCAGAAGTCCCAATTTACTCTTTCCGAAGGCTGAACATTTAGATGTTTATTGGTATGCCACGACTTTTAATTTTTCATGCTTGGTCATTCGTTATCGAGGCTTTTTATTAAGTCAAGTATTACTTTAGCTCGGCTAAATGATTGACCACTGAGGGTAACACTACCAACTGAATCAATGTAACGAGCAGAACGACAAATTGTGCATCTAAGTGCAAACAACAGCAACAAATGTTAAATTATAATGTTAACGGCGATAAGTCACAAAACGGTTAAAGTCTTTTTATTACCAGCGCCACTTTGTAGATCAGATGATTCTCGTACTCGGTGTCAAGGCGATAATTTTCTGCGTTCAACAGACGAAAAAACCATAGATTCTAGTTCTACCTTTTGATGCGTTTTAGTGTTCTAACAAATGAGATATTTTTCTTTTTCTATCTTAATCGCTGGAAAGGAAAGCACTTTCGTGCTCGCGTGGTATTCATTGAACGATCTTAAATTCGCGCGATCAGCTAAAAGTCGAGCAAACAAAGTACATTCCTTTCCAAGTTTCTAAACAAAGCTAAGCCGTGTAAAGAAGAACATAATATTTATTCACTGGCTAAAAAATAATCTAAAACGTGCATAAAGAAATTTAGCTTGTATAAGAAACTGTCAACTCCGATCAAATCGAATTATTTACAAAATATAAGTACAGTCTTGAAAGACTTTCCTTGCTGACAGTTTCTCGTGCACAATTATAATCGGTACGTATATGTATAAAACGCATAAGTAAAAAACACAACCCGGTACTCGGCGATGATAAATATTAAGAAAGAAAGAAAAAAAAGGAATCCGCGGTGGTGTCAGGGGCCATCGATTTTACAAACGGGATTACGCAAGTGGTTTTGGGCAGGAAAAAAAAAGATCAATACTGCGTGGCAGAGAGTAGTCCGATAGCAAGCGGCGCGCGCGCTCTCTCCTCCAGCGAAAATGAGATTTTCCGCGGATGAGAAGTTTGGCAATATCTGCCGAGGGCGGCAGCGACTGCTACATACATATATATATAGGATACGGTAGAGAAGGGCGGCGTATGGGAGGGTGGAAAAGCTTACCTATGTCGTTGAGCCAGACCGCGACTTTGAAGTAAGCCTCGTCCATCAGTGCGATCACGACGGCGAGCAGCACCTTGGGTACGTAGCTCAGCCAAAATCCATAACCGGCGGCCTCCAGTCGCGCGTCCCACCAGTCCTTCATTTTCAAACACACACGCGATCGAGTTTTTAACCGAGTTTCGTGAGGTAGACCGAAAGTTTTGCCGATGCCACGGCCAAAGATTCTCCGTGGCCTCGTTATCGTGTACAATGCTTACCTGAATTTGGAAGCTGAGGATCATCACTATAAAAACGAAGAATAGACAGACTGCAACAATTGGTACGCTAACGAAGTAACGAAAGACGTTTCTTTTCCACCTGGGATACGTCGGCTCGAGCCTACCCGTTACCGGTGAAATTTCTAAGGTACCCTGGAAACATAATCGATTGTTCTTTGCCTTTCTAACAACTCTGCACACTTGAAAGTTTTCCCAGTAAAATATCAAAACCTAATGATTTTGCACTTGGCATTTTTGAAAAAGGCCATATCAAAGTAGACAATTGGTTTCGTTATTTTTCACATTGACATAAATGCTGATTATTGCACAATATTACGCTTCAACTTGCGATGGAACTTTCGCAAATTGAAAATTTCCACCGCATTATGCGCAATCGATAAATTTCCAATTTCAAAATTGTCAATACAATGGACGAAACACGTTATCATCGCTAACCGCCATCGAGTTACGTGTATAGAGAAAAACCGCGCATGCTTCGTCCACGTAACAGAGGGCGATAATTTTTCATCTCCTCCGCCGCTGCAGCGGGAGAAAAAGATTTATATATGTGCGTGCGGTACAGCGGCGCTCACCGTAAAAAGTGGCCTCGGCTCCAACAGGAGATCATCCCTTTGATCCAGGGTGCCCCACCTATAAGCGAGCTCGGCACCTCTGCGCTTCCACGTCTCCAGATAAACGGTCGCCCATATCACATTGAAGACCGAGAACAGCACGTAAGCCACGTCTTCCACCGCCTGATTCCTTCCGATGATGCCGACCTGTACATTGTATATCGCAAAGCAATTTCGTTTCTATATTATTATTGTACGTATTCCCTCCTTGATGGGACTTTACATTTTCGCGGTATTGCCAACACTCGACGACGACGAGAGGAGCGCTGTTAGAACCGCTGCGGCTATATTGATTTCTTTTTTATTTTTTTTTTTTTCACGTCTATTCACGCGCGATCGTTAATACATTTATAAAATACATTTATAAAATATGACGCGCGGCGACGATTACACGTTCGATGTATGCAAATTGATTTTGCGCGCGAGCTCAGCTCGAGTTTTTCTTTTTATTGCGTTCGGCTTTTTCATTGGCCAGAGCTCACAGTTCTTTTTTTTTTCTATATTGCAAGTGATTTATGGCGTACAAGATGCTCTCCAGCGCAGCGATAAAATTTATAACGCCCCGGCTTAATTCAAAGTTTTGAAATAGCCTTCGTCGCGGATTATTATTATATGTTTGCTTTATATACATGCAGAGCGGGTAGACGCATTTCAAAATCAACGAAGAACAGCTGCGCTTATTACAATTACTTCGCAAGTCGTAAATTATTATGAAAGCAGCTTTCGCGCAAATACATAGAATTTCTGCATTTGTATTGTTCTTTTGACACCTGATTAAGCGTGATATACGCGCTAAAAATGCAAATTCGTCGAAAATCATTTAAAATTTTTTTAAAATCTCGACAATCAGAGTGCATTTGAACACGAATGTTACACGTGCACCGCGACTTGTTCGGCACATCAACAGACGCATTAACATCCGAAAGAGAGACAGAGCTCACATTAGTGTACGAGCTTGATGCACATTACTCACCCAGTATATGACACCTACTGCAGCTGGAACAATGAGGGCGGTGGTGTAGTGGCCCAGCCACGCAAAGTACATTGTGATCTTGACGCCGAAGTACCTGGAGATGTCATCTAAGGGCTGGGGGCTCAGAAACGCCCGAACCCACGATCGCTGCAGTTTCTCCAGTGCTGGCAATTCGTGAAGCGGGAAGACCTGCGCACACGGTTTACCCGGCAAAATCGTAACGATTATTATCGTAGACGCTCGGATGAGTCGTTGATCGCTGTGTATGCGTGTCCTCGCAT
This sequence comes from Megastigmus dorsalis, assembly GCA_900490025.1. Classification (NCBI taxonomy): domain Eukaryota; kingdom Metazoa; phylum Arthropoda; class Insecta; order Hymenoptera; family Megastigmidae; genus Megastigmus; species Megastigmus dorsalis. The sequence continues at coordinate 30,090 of UELU01101089.1, read as the reverse complement.
GCGTTTACGAAAACTCTGTATTATACTTGCTTTGAGAGTCTGATTATCTCAATTTGCACTTATTGTGAGATGAGTCTTAGCGATCTTAAAGTTTTTAACGTAAATGAACTACTCACTTATTTAATGTAACTTACGCTTGATTACGTCTATCGATAAAAAGTTCATTGCAGCTGCTATTCAATTATAAAAGTTTCGATAGCTTTTATGCTCATGAGAATGAGAATCAACTGAATTATGGTTTATATGGTTTAATTTAAAACTTAGATAAACTTTTTTTACGACCACTTGGAAGTTTTTAACGGTTGTTTTTTTTATGGTAATTATTTTCTTTCGAATTTCCGAGTTTCGACCGAATATATAATTTCAGTAAATAGACTTTTTTCATGTAAATGATTTCAGTATATGGAGAAAAATTAATTGAAAACAATAATTCATATTTATTTTTATAAGTATATTAAGTAAGTTTTAAATTTCATAATGTTGTTTTAAAGTATTATATTTACGATTAAACTAACGAAAATTTCAATCTGGATTTATTTTAGAGTTAATACAATTATGATTGAATTCAAAGCAGTATACACTAAAGTCACAATTAGATAAACTTTCTAAACATATGCTCTTATCGTACTCGTTACATCAACATCATAATTTCTATTTCTGCATCTAATAATCGATTATTGAAGGAATTTGTCAAAGTTATAAAGTTAATAAAAGCTTTATCAGAAGTTTCGACATTTAATGGACGTATTGACAGTGCTTCAGCTTTGCTAAAAACTTTAAAGCCGTCGAGACTATAAGTACAGCATAGATAAAACTTTATTTACAACTTTTATATTTTGCTCGTTTCAACATTAAATATGTTTCAATAATCCTTTGATAAAGCAAACAAGTAATAAACTAGTGAATATTTAAAAAGAACGAGGTTAATGTACGTTAGCAAGAAGCTCGATAATGATTGAAGGCAAAGGAATTTTTGCTGTATGAGCAAGCAAGCGAGCAAGTGTCAAACCTGTGAAATGATGCCCGAGGAAAGGCATTTCGGAATGATCGCCTGGCCGTCGACGAGCTTGAGGCCCGGCAAACTGTTGAGGTCGTGCGGACCCGCCCTTAAAGTATGCAAAAGGTGAAGGACCAAGGACTGACGCTCCTGGGTCGTGAAAAAGAGGCTTTGGTCGTCGCTGCCCTCGAAGCAGCCAGCTTCCGAGCCTACGAACTCCTTCAGGCCGCCCCCATACTCGTGCCGCAATTGCTTCGGTAGATGCACCTCTTCCGCGGCTTTTAGGAGTCTGCGGACAAGGCTTATATTACGGCCGGCATCCTCGGTTAATGTTACCCCTTGATTATTACCAGGGATTTTATAGGATACGGAGATTGAGAAGCCCTACAGGACCGAGATTGGAATGGTTTACAGGTTGTAATCGCGGGTTTATGTATAATCTACGTGGGGGAAATAGACTGGTGTAACAGTATAATAAGGATCTTAAATTATGTAACGATGTGAAAGCTTAATTATGTTGACTTTGGTAATGCCATCGTTAAAAGTTTGCGAGTAGTTATTCAGTTATCGAAAAAATCTATCGTTGACCTATCTTTCTAGTCGCGGGATGTAATTTTTCACGTTGCACTTCTACCGTAACATTTGAAGTATTGATCGACACGGTGTATCAAAAGTTTTTCCCCTCGTTCCACGCTTTAACCGTCTGCTTTTTTCAAAAAGAGATTTTAGGGACCTTCTTGTACATTGAAATAGGAAATCAAAATATACAGTTTCGAATAACTTTAAAGTGGGTCAAACTGCGGGGAGGTTCGAGGGAAAATTCAGAAAATAAATTTTACACAACTTCGTTGATTCGGCTGCGATGGTCGAATTTAAAGTTTTCGAACACACAAAAGATTAAAAAGAAATTAGGAGTTTGTTCGGAGGTAAAAAAAAAAACAACATTCGATCTCTGTGGCTTCAAAATAGTAAATATCTTATCCTTGCAAACGCAAGCATCAATCAAACGATTTAAACAACGAGGCATTGAAAATTTAAAAGCATTTATACTGAATTTTCCAACGACCGTGTTTCTGTTGCACTCGGATTTAAATGCCTCGGCGATAGCTGGAACACAATTAAATCGATCCTCGAAGCTCGATTCCCACGGCGACAATTTATCTTGGAAACACTCTAGGCCCCAAAGATCGATAGCACAAAGGTGTGTACATTATAGGTGCCGTACATAGTTTTCACACTTACACTGAAAACGGCGCTGTCAAATAGAATCCGTAACTATCCGACGAGGCGTGATGTCGCACGTGTACCACAAGTCCTGGAGATCCGGCGCGAAGACGTCCCAGAAGCCACATTAAAGTCTCGTCGTTGCTCCCGCTCGGGAACATCATCACGACGTCGCATTCCTGCGTTAAACACACACACAACGTATATATGCATAAGCCACACCGGTTTAGAATATCGGCGTTAGACGTACTACGAGCTTGATTAAAAGTTTGCGCTTTCTGTTTCCTGCGAGATGCGTTCTATCGAGTTGCAGTTTATTCGTGTATAAAGTGTATGCTGCATGGAATGGATTAGTGTGCGCCGCTGGTTTTGAGTGAATAATGAAGGGGATTATGCTGAGTGAAAGGGAGGAATCGCATCGAGTTAGTCCTTCTTCGACAAAGTTCTTGAATATCATTGTGGTGTATTATAGCAGATAATCGCGTTATGCAATAGGTGCAATAATCCTATTATGGTAGAATAAGTGTATCAACATTCGCTTCATATTACGTTAAATTTTAGTAAGTTTAATTTTCATTCGTTCGTTTTGAGCTCACCGCATTCTGCTTTAAAATTTAATCATCTTATGTACTATAAATCTTAATATTGCATGCTCTAAAGATGAAATGATTAAATCGTATTATAATGATTCATGATTTTAGAGATGTCAGGTTCAAGTATAAATTCAATAGTTAGAATGCCCACGTTAATTTAACTTCCACAATAAATAAGTTCTATAGACTAACACACGACTGCTTTTGTGAGTGTATCTATATCTATTATTGTTTCTATAGCTGTCTGATAATAATAATTTTAAGATTCTATATTAAATATATAAAAATGGCGTTGGTTAGGTCACGGATATTCTCGCGCTTCGTCTTCAGTGTATAAGCTCCAAGTATATAATCATACTTTGTTGTTTGTCTAGCTTTGAATTGTACCGAGACTATAGATGTATATCGAGATGCTCCACGTGTAGAAGTTTGAAAAGAGTATATATAAATCCACGGTTACATTCCCGACGGATTAATTTCCGGGGAAAAAAAAAACTTTCTGATAAAGTGTGGTGACAAAAAAAAGTACCAGAAATAGCTTATTCCCGGGTGGTACGGGCAAAAACTGGGCGCTCAACTTTTACCGTGTCAATCCTGCCGCGGGGTGCAATTTCTCATAATAGAACAACTATAATAGCTCGTTTCGAGGTGTACGGATTTTGTTTGCATCTGGTATACTTGTAATTTATATTTAAATACGTTTAATACAGAGATAGTATGTGAACAATGCGAATTTCCCAATAAATCGTAACAATTGATATTCATCAATGACTTTGCGTTACGATAATTACGTTGATTTTGTAGAGCTTGGATTCATTTGGAATTAATAAAGAAAAAGATGAAAGCTCCTTTTATATTAATCGAATTTATAGGTCATCGCGACCTCTCTAACATTATCGATAATTAAGCTAGTGTGCACAGCTCCTCGTTAGTGGAAAAAGAACATGAAAAAGGAAGGCGGTCCGATAGTTTTTCGATTCCTCCGAACTTAATGGTGCAAAAGATCAGTTAATGAAGCCATGGCTGACGAATGAAAAAAAAAAAAACAAGCGGGAGAGAGAAGAACGAGGGCCAGTAAGCGCATTTACTTGACCGTCGCTCGGGAGAGAATTAACCGTGAGAATCCCCTGCGGAGAAAGGCCGACGGAACGACGCGAAATGGTTATTCAAAGCTCTGCACTTTTCGCTCGGCACGAAAAAGTCAGCCGATTTGATCCGCTATTTGCCGGAGCGCATCGGAGAGAAAGAGTCAACTGCGTACATAATGTGAAAAAAGTAGCGATTCTTTTTGTTTCGTAACGGTCCCAAGATCTTCTCCGTAATCCGGGGGGAGAGTTCGACGGAATTCTGGCACGAGGTGTATAAGGACGTATAGAGCAGTATACACGGAGGATAAATAGCGTGATAGATGGACGAAGAAAGAGGCGCACACATGCACATTCTGGCGATCGTCCAAATTGTCTGGTCTCTACGGAAGCAGAGGAGCGCGGGGCAAAAGGCCTGTGTGTATACTATACCGACACGCGTATTTGTACTCGTGGCGACACGTCTGACCTAGTCGGTCCTCTTACTACTGCAACATCGTTCCTCCTTTCTCTCTCTCTATAGTATTGAGCATAATCGTGTCGTTCGGGTGCTTCGAGGGATTAGGCATAGCCGCGACACGGATAAACATTCCTCGTCTGTACTACGTGATTCCCGATAGATAACGCGGCCGCCTTACGTTTGCTACGAATTTAAATGAATGACCGAAATCGCATGCAGCTCTTTACACGAGTGTGATAGCAAAGTGAGAAATTATTATATTATTATTTTACGTAGCGATAATTGTTATAGAAAGTTTACCATCATTTTATTTCTAGATATCTTTCGAGCTGCTTATTCCACTAGGCTATCGTAAAAATACATTTCAGATCTCCTTTAATAAATATCTCTCTGTACAAGTAGGGATTAATAAAACATGCTTCCGTATACATAGTCGCTGCATTAAATAGCGATTGAACTTGAGAACGAACGCGGTCCAAAGCGCAGTCGGTACCGCAAATATTTCCCACTGAATATATCAATAGAATTCCGGGAAGTCCGTTAAAAGTAGCTCCTCGCCTGCACGCGTACACCAAATCCGTACACATAAAAAGCTGAGTTAGCGCAGAATTTATATATATATATACATAGAAGCGGGACAAACTGCATACTGGAGATCTTCCAGACGACTTGGTAGCCCAGCCGATCGCGTCCAACGATATTTCTTCCGCGCTAGTTTCACTCCTCATTGACTGTCCGCGTACTGCTCTTTTTATTTACTTCGGGTGCGCATCTCTCTCTCTCTCTCTCTCTCTGTTCTGATTATGAGTCGCAGAATTACGCGCTCGGGTTGGTTTGAATCGAAGTGAACGATGCAGCTATACAAGAAAAATGTTGCTCTTTACGAAGCGATTGATTTTTGTCCTGGTGCGCGCAGAGCTCGGTGAATTGGATTTATTATTCTGCGGATGCGGTACATCGAGGTTTTACGGTGCATAATGGTGAGAAAAAGGTTGGTTGCGGACGGAGATATGCAGATCTTACGCGTTTGCGAAGATGAAATTTTGCTCATGAATAAGGCGGGCCTCATTATAACGCTCGGAAGATGTAAATTGTATATTGAATATATAACAGTTACTTAATAGACAAGTAATTGGATCGAAAAAGTTCTTTTCGTACTCGCTCGACTATGGGGTATTATACGGCTGATGTAAATTTTAAATTTCTCATTATTCTTATATTAAACCGGCACATTCATTAATTCATAAAGACAATAAAAAAAATTTTAATACGCTAATCGTTAATCTTATCCTACTCTGATTTTTCTCATTTCTTGGAACGCGTAGTTCACGTTCGAGTCCTTATCTCGGCTCTTTATTTATTCGCCTCCATGTATCGTTGAATTTTGGCAGGCTGATATCGAAAACTCACGAGACACAACCTAGAACTGTCAAGCGTGTACATTTCACATACATATATATATCGAATCGATTGGCTTGTAACATATAGTATCGAAAACATATCGCATGATGTGCAGTATCCCGCTAATGTAACACGTAAACGGCTGTATATATTAATAGATTCGATGTAAATTGTCGGCGCTTTATCGATAAAAGAGATTTTATATAAATAGCGATGGTCGTTTTTTGTTATTTCGGGTGTCGAATGAATTTAAAAATATATACAATACTCATTCGATTGGAAGTGACAGCGGATAAATTCATCGAATACAAGATTGATTAGCTTGCGGATTTAATTTCCAACAGGACGCATGAAACATCTCTCTTTGATTCAGAAAAATTTCCATCATTCAAAATGCAGCCGCGTCCAGCGCGCAAATCCTTTTTGAAAACATCGCAAGAATATCAAAATCGTATACTTTCATGTTTAAATTGAAAGGAACGTTTATTTCCGTCCAGGGCGACAAACACTCGTCGTTTTTAATGGTAAAGCGCGGCTCTAAGGCAGATGATTGGAGAGTGGCAACGTTGACGATTCGATTCACGCCCGCGGCGGGCATATATCGATGTATAAGAGCAAATGCGCAAGGCGCGACACATTGTTAAGATCTGGCCGTATAACCACACCAGCCGATTGAGCCAATATACCGATGGCTCGTCACAGTACGAGGGCCGCGTCCGTCCGTACATCCGCAACTCAAATATTCCCACTGCGTGGACGGCGAATCAATAATGGACTGTACGGGCAGGAAGGAACGCCCCCCGCGGGTAGAATAGACTCCGGAGCCTGTCTACCTTTCCGCGAAACACACACGTTCGCGTGTTATACGAGCTTATACGTTACCTGGGAACGAGGCGTGTGCAGCGAACGCTGATTTTTATCGAGCCGATTGTAATCGATTTTGCGTTACAAGTTGATATGCGCGCCGATGATGGTGAGCGGTTTTCTTTCTGCTCAGCGATATAGATGATTAAAAGTACGCTCTTTGTTCGCGCACGATAAATATTACAAGGATATACAAATAGAATTGTGATAAATTATTTATATTCGCGAATGATTAGTTAGAAACGAGGATTTAATTATTTTCCTTGTGCTCGAAATTTTTAATCAGCCATATCGGAAACTGGAGCATTGAAAGGTCCACGTATGACATTGGGCGAACTGCGTACCGTCAAAAGCGCGGAAACATAAGACTCAACTCGAAGTTTCGCTTATGCCAAATAGCCCCCGGTCGCTTATTAGTTTTGCAAATGCTACGGACCTGCCCCAGATTACGAAAGTCCAGTCTCACTCGGTGTATTTTCCCCAAAAATTCCAAAATGTATACGCGATAAATTAGTAAGCTAAGTTTCTCTATATAAGCCCGTAATGGGTATGAGGATAAAAGCAAGGTATAAGAAACAGCTGTTGTAGATGAAAATGAGCCATTTTATTATTTTCCACTTTGAGAGGCTTGTTTTCATTTCTCGGCGTGTACGCGAGAAAATGGCTTAGCGATTATCGTCGAGCTTTCGCTAGTTTGATAACAAAGTGTACGGTATTGCGAGACGTAACGCGGTCTATCGCTACGATCGATATTTTGGAGAATATCGCTTTTAGCAAGCTTTTAGTCGTGGAAAAATTATCGGCAGATTGGTCGCAATTGATATTACTTTAATCGACAATCACGAGTTTACGCATCGTATTACAAACACCGTATACTCACGTTTCCATAGGTGGCACCCGATAATATTAATAAATTAACAGCTATACCGATATTCCCTATTCCCTTACTCGAATCCAGGCTATACATGGACGCACGGCAACAAACAAAGCAGCCATCGCCCCATTATACCCATCGCACCCGCAACAAAGTAAACGTATTATCAGCGCATTTAAAGCTCAACACACTACCAGAAGGAGGTGCGGTTCAGCGTGGCGTTATCAGCCAAAGGGAATTCGGGAATTGTAATACAGAGCGTCTGCAGCTATAGAAATCCACTCGATGTGTGCCCCAGTGCTGCACTCGAACAATGAGAGCCTGTATAGAAATACGGCTAGACGAGCGTCATCTCGGTCTCGCGGCCGACTATACAGCGAATATATTCTTCGTCGGGTGAAGCGCGCGGATCGATGCGCGGAATATGTGTTGTGCACGAGTGCGAAACGACGAGGGAGAAGATAATGACGGAGACGCCGAAGCCGCAACAGACGGAGGAGGAGCTCTCTCTGCTGGAAATTGGCGATAAACTGCTTATCGGAGATTCGGACGAAGGTCGCGCGGCTGCGGCTCAACAAGTTTTCGAAGGCGAAAACTCACGGCGCACACCAACGTCTATTTGTGTCTCGCAGTACCGAGAATTTGGAAAGAGGATTTTTTAATCTTGCGGTAGATGCACAAGTTTGCGCGAGTGTCGCTTTAACACATCTGTAGATTGTATTTAATGCGGGAAGTGGTGGAAATGTCGCGCTTTAATGGCGAGAGTGGCCGACTCTCCTGTGTGCGCCGCGTTTATGCATAAATGTCTAGCAAAGCGTTCGGACTGCACCGTGTGGCAATCGAGTTAAATACATTTTCAAAGTTTATATGAGATACGTAATGGTACTGCCAATGGTAATGCTGCGCATATATGACCTGGCGAATTCATTAGCTTTAAGCGATATGCGTATATATATTGTGGCGGGGTTACGTGGAATATTTCGCGAGTTTGATATATAAGAGTTCTTGGGAAATGAAATTTTCATCAATTTTGTTGAATAAAGAGTACAAAGATTTGTTGCGAGACGATGAAATGTAATTCGAGCGAATAGAGCACGTATACAACCATTCGATTTCTCTGTAAATAATATTTCTTATTTATTTTAAAAATACGGGGGCTTTTCCCTGACGAATTTATGAATCCGATGAGAATAGAATTTAAACTTTTGATACCTTTTTTGTTCGCGAAAAATTTTTCATTTTTTGTCATTTACGAATTCTACTGTAGGATTTGACGAACATTGTAGAGTTATCTTGTTATAAATTCGGTAAAAAGTTTTAAAGTTCAAATTGTGCTTCACACAATTTAAAAATATGCTTGAATGACTCTATTTTTTTTTATTACAAAACACTTTTTAATTCTTGAATCAGCTAAAAAATGACTTAATTATCAGGATAGAAGGCGGTATATACCCGTATAAAAAAGTCGAGTGCTCATGAAATTTTGTGTTCGAGCATTGCTTTAGAATACTTATTTAGTTAATACTGCAGAAATACGCGTGAAGTGTCTAGTGTCAAGTATCGGATATGCTTAAATAAAAGCCCTTACAGTCGTTTTCTTATACATAATATGCATTCACGTAATATTTTTGAATAATACGTTAATATTCTTGAATCGTTATTAAAAGTTATGTATACCAAAGGATAGTCGCTGCAAGCCCGCTTAAAAAATAACAATATATTGTACTTCATTATTTTCATACTTCCTAGATTCTTCGTATGAACCAAATTTTAATAATACCAGAGCCCAATATCCTCATCGCATTTCTCAAAGTCGGCCCGCATCAAACATCGTCCCTTAACCATTTTTCAAAAAGATAAAACACAGCTCATAACCCATAGAGCTCCCATTATGCCCATTTGACAGCATCGCAATTAATTACATTTTAATTGCCAGTAGAAACTATATCGGCTCGTGTGTAGGACGTGAGGAAAGGTGCTAATAGCCAGCTTATTAATGCCTCGACAGCTGACCTCTCGCGCGTTAGTGAGAAAACTTATATATATATGTGTGTGTATACACGAGAATGTCGCGCAATGGGATAATTCTGATAAACGATTTAATAAGCGACGCACGAGCTCCGTGGCAACGCTGAAAAGCCATTAAACCTCGCTTGTTACACGCGCCTACGGCAGCTTGTAAAAGACGCGTGGCTATGTACTGCACAGAAGTTTGAACGTGTGTGTTTCGGTGCGATATACTATACGTATGCGGATGAGGGATACGCGATGATAGCCCGGATACGGAAGTGATGGATGCGTGGGTGATATATATTATACGTTGATGGGGTTTGTTTGTTTGATAAAAGATGGGACGGGTTTCGGTGCAGTTTTCGTTAGTGTTTTGTGTGTAACTTTCGTTTAGGATGTGAGTTGTGTGTTGATCTAACTTATGTATAGAAAATCATTAATTGTATCGAATAGTAAGTTTAATTTTCTACGCGTATTGGAAGAATAATAAGTATTATGTAACTAAAGTAAATATTGTCTCGCGCAAGTTGAACTCCTTATTATCATAGGTAACTTTATTCAGCAACCTACTTTTCGCAAATCAATATCAATACAATTTAATGCATCTGGATTATACAAAAAAAAATTGCTATTATCTTAGAAAGTAACATTCGTCAGAGTTTCACTCGCGAAATAACAATATCGCACATAGTAAATATTCCATTTAATGACACGGACACAACCTTGCGACTCTGTTCTATTTTTGGTCTATTAGCTCCCGAAACTGTCTTACCAAGTAAACGGAGGCGCGCAAATCCCGAAGAATGTAAACAATCAGTACATAGAAACTGCAGGCAAACTTACTTGTGTTGGAACTTTGTGTATCCATAGGCGGCGGGGGGTCATTAAATGGCCGGTACATGGTATTTTCCGCCTCAGGAGGCGAGACGCTGAAACAAGAAAGAATAAAAGAACATCTCTTTAATTGATTCGTATACGCAACTAAGTGAGAATCGTCCTAAACGAAAACTCTCTCAACATGCAATTCGCGTCGATTGAATATTCCAAGTCTAGTCTTAGTTTACAAGCTTAATCTACTTGATGAATTATCGAGCGGCGCACTTGGGTTTTATATATCTCGGGATTAAAAGATATATATACCGGACGATGAAATTTGTTTTGCTCTGGGAGAGATCGAGTCAATTTTCTTGACGGTGGCTGTGTGTGTGTATATTATATAGAGTGAGTATTTCCTAGGTTGAGCTTAGAGACACACGCGAAGTTTCCGCGTTTTCATTATTTCGCTCGGAAGTTTTGCGCCATATAATGAAAGTAGGGCAGCGCGCGGCAAAGTTATTGTGTTTGGCTTTGCCGATCATATTTGTATAGTTAATAATCGTATGAATAAGAAAGGAGTTGGATTATTGTTTACTCAAACTTGGTTTGGCCAAGTCTTCAGACTCGTTGTGATTTTCTCGTTGTCATTTAATTGCGTATTCTGACATGAATTTTTGTACAATACAATGTTTATTTAGGATTTAAAGTTACAGAAAGCAAAAGGAAATCTAACAGACGTTTGATAGACTGGCTGAATTGTTAACATTTGCATGTAATAAGTCACAGTTGTAACTGCACGTTTTCACATACGTTTTTGAATATATGCATTGCAATTAATATACCACTTGCGAATCCTATACGAAAACTATTAATACAAACATATTCACTCGATTTACAATGTCAGCTTTTTTATTCTCACTGGGGAAACATTGTTTTCTCTTCACATATCTTCGTGTTTTCAAAATTTTTTTGTAAAAGTACAAGTATCTGCTCTTTGTCGAGAAAGATATGTCAAGATCGCGCGACCGCTCATTTGTTGACGCTGAGCACAAGAAAACTGCAGATACAAAGAAATGCACTACTCTTTATTTTCAAGTCTGTTTTCTCTCGACAGTTAATTTGATACGCAAGAACCTCGAGCACAAAAGCATTAATCTTTCAAATGTTTCGCATCGTTTATTTACGTTCTCGACAGTAGCGAGGTGCAAGAATATGATGATACTTATTACTAAAAGCTCCATCTCATAAGTATATCAAAGTAGAATTCTATCATTATTTTCCGTTCCCTAAACCATGATCGATAATAACGGCTGCTAAAAATAATATTACGAACACCGCATAAAAAGTACCGTACGAGAGCTCTTTTAAAATCTATTTCGCCAGACAAATATTATCAGATATCTTTCACGAGCGAACAGTTCAAATATCTAGCCATCTCTCATCTAATAAATCTCGCGCATTCGTTTTATCGATGCGCCAGTGTATATACGATCAGATTAGATTGAAGATTCGCGAGCGAAATTTCGCTGCGCGACCGTCTGAATGGCTAGAGCATTATCATATCGGACGAATGCGATGAACAATTGATGTTTTTAACATATTCTGCGATGTTCCGTAAAGAATCCTCTCAAATTGAATTTATTAATTAAGTCTGTAATATTGGTCAATTCTACGGGAAAATTTATAATGTTAAATAAAATTAAGTTGGATAGACATTTATCTACATGCTCTGATGAAAATCATCAAACTTCAAAAGCGCATTGTTAATAAATCTAGTTATCTGGCATATTAGTTATAAAACATTGTGCGCAATATTGATTCTATCTAAATTCAGAATTTTTTGGTCCTATCACTTTGAAAAGTATCACAGGATATTTACTCACAACTTTAGACAACAAATTCAAGGTAACAGTAAAGTTGTTATTGTAATTAAAATTACTCGAACCGAAATACGCTTCAATAGCAAAATAATGACTTCTACAAGACTTCGTAAAAGATATGCAACTTTTAACGTATACCATTTGGTTTACCTCGCGTTCATTCGGAACCCATTCAAGATTTCTTAAAAATCCATTTCGTTTCCGGGCACAGTAATAATAATAATAACCAGCAGCGGGGGTGAAAGAAAAAAGGCGTAGGTTCGGCCGCGCGCGGCGCACGTACTTCGACCCCATTTTTATCGAACGACCTCGATCGCTCTCGCCACTGAAATATCGAGGGATATTTCCGTCGCCCGCGGCAGCAACGCGACGCCGGCAACGGAAAAGCCTGTCGGTCTGCAAAAGGCAAAAGGGTGCGGAAAATCGCGGTAATGCGGAGGAAAGGAGAGGATATATAGAGGATACTGGAGGCCAAGTGGATCTTTCTCTCTCTCTCTCTCTCTCTCTCTCTCACTCTCTCTTGGAGGAGACGGGATATTTGGCTTAGATACTTGCTCGGGAGGTTCGACTGCCGCAATTGGGTTGCAATTGGGTTATGCTCGATGGCGACTCGCTGACATTTTTATCGACGCCCGACGTCGCCGAATTATCGTGATGCGCTTCCTGTATGCATTAGCGACGATAGATCGCGACCCCGTTGTACATTAAAATACTTCCGGTGTTATTTATTTTTATTTTTCCGACGTTGGAATTTTACCGGGGGTTGGTTATAACGCATGCACTCGAATTGTTAAAGATTGATTATAAAGCGAAGTAATCAAACCTCTTATTTATAGGCAAGCTTAGCCGTATTAATTAACGGTAGAGGTCAAGTAAGCTCTTTGACGTTTAAGGAAGCATAAATGTTGCGAGGGCGTCCAACTATAAATATAATAATAAATTTTCGTTTTTTCATCACGCAGTTCAGAGTTTTCTATAAAGGGTGCCTTTTATCTATAATATAAAAGGCGAGTTATAAAAGTCAGGATGACAGTAAAAGTCTTATGATAAATGTATGACTCTTTTAGATTGGCCAGTTCTCCATTTTCAGCTCTTATTATTATACCATTTCTACTAAAAGTTTTTACGTGCAATCATCAAAATCGAGTTGACTGTATTTATCCGAAGAAATGTGTATAAGAGTATTTTGAAAGCCAAATGTAAACTTTATCTCGCTCCCTATATGTGCAATGGAAGGGTGGAGGAATGGAAAGGGAATTTTATTCAGCTCCATCAATATTTTTTCTAAAAATTTTCCATTTCTATATTGACCCGAGCTCTATATGCCAACGCATTTAACGGACATTCTTCGGCAAATCGATTTTATATTGATTTTTGAACAGTTTTAGTATAAATTGCGCTATTAAACACACATTTTTAATAATTACAAATTCAATTTTAGAACGTATTTAAAAAAAAAATAGTATGCCATACTAGACTTAAATAGAAATAGGTATGCGAAAATGATCCGGGTTTGTGATACTAACTTCAAAAATACTCCAATTTAAAGATATGCTATAATATTACAATTATATTTGTATTGTGGTACAGTCTGCACAAAAGTGTATGTTACACTTCGTTTTTTTTTTTACATTTATATGATTTTTACACTATTTATTTATATTTTAGTACCTTGTGATACATAAATAATAGATTTTATTAATACAGAAATTAAACGATGTCTTATAAAAGGAAAAAAGTTGTTGATAATACGAGCCGAAGAACATCTTTAAGGACCTTCAGCTTACTTTAAGAAAATGCTAAATGCCTATATGTATCGATTATTGCACCACGTACAGTAATAGCTTATGTAAATTACGAAGAACATGACGTACGATAATAACTTCATCCTTTAAGAACTTAATTGCCGAGAAACAGAAAGGTCTTTTAACGAAGCCAATCGTATACATTAGAATATCAGAGATTTCATACATTCGTGTACACCTCTAAATGCATAAACCAAGTATAGTTGAACGAATCGATCGCAATTAACGTCAGGCACGAACTAAGCTGTCAGCGTTTCCGCGAAAGTTCATCATCGTCCAAACCATCAACAACGTTTCACTCCCTCTCGCCGAGTCCAAATAACGCAGGCATATAAAAGTCATCGAGTAAAATTTCATAACCCATAGGCGTAATAACTTCATTGTTGTATTCCTAGCGAGATCGACTGACCGAACATATCGATCTGCGTATAAATCCCGTGCTCGCATCTAAAATAACCCCTTAACTCCAAGAACGAAAACCCCACCAAGTCTATACATCTCGTATGAACCACTTTCGCCAGTGTGCGTGTGTGCGTGTGTGTGTGGTGCCAAGGTATAAAGACTCCGGTGCAAAACAAAGGAAAAGCTGAAAGGAAAATTGGACCATTGGTGAGGCAACTCGCCACGCGACTAAGGCCAAACAAACTCGCTCGCGCGGCGCATGCGGAATTAATATTATTCCTTGCACCGCTCTACAAAACGCGATCTTTGACACACGAGGGCTCGCGTGATCGACACCGCGGCGATCATTGGCCTGAAAAGCGCACGACTTTTCTGCATAACACACTCTGAATCGAAATAGAATTTTAACGTCGGTGCGACCATCGCAGCTTAGCACGCGAAACCTCCTCTTCGCGATTGAGACTCTATCGCTCGCGGAAGTGGGTGGGACATATAGTCTTCTCTCGCCTTTACAAACTCGTCCCATCCTGTTTTCTTCTTTTTTTTTTCCTTCTTTTATTTTTTTTATTTAGCGCCTGGCTGCTGACGGCTATAACGTCAGGTACATATCGTTGACGCGATCGATATCATACTTCGCTGCTGCTGCTGCTGCCATTGCTGGTCGAAATTGTATTATAGAGCCCGAGCGTGGAGTTATTATGTGGAGGGTAGGGGATTAATACTGGATGGGTGGCGTTGGTGAACTTTTTTTTTGTTTTCAGATTACGCGAGTGGTTTTATGGATTTTTATGGCGCTGCCGAGGACGTAATTGCGAAATTGACATACTTTGTGGGTGTAATTTTTTTTCTTTTATAATGGTTCAACTGTTTTTAGTATAAGAGTTGCAGATCGAATGGTTTGGTTTTTTTTTTATGAGAATTTAGTAGAAGAATATGGAAATGATTTTAGGAAATCTTTTATGAACTTTGAGCGTATAATCTTGGATGTACTTTTTTCGAGCTATGTAATAATTTTGAGAAAAATTTTTGGTAGAAAGAGGATTTAGTGCATCGTGTGATTAAAAAAGGTGACGTCATGACAGGGTGACCTTATTAGTCGATCTTTTTACACGTAAAAAGTAATATTACATATTAACATTAAAGTTTCACTACATTTTTTTTTTGTAATTTTTTTTTAGATTAATGGGAATTTGTATTTTACTGTATTTTTATAACATTTACGCTCATTGAAATTTCATGAACAGCATTATTTGAAGACAATAATTGATCTTGTAAACTAATGGACAACTTTAACTAAAGCGATTATATAGCTTTGCATCACATTGCAATTGTGTTTCACTGCATGTATACCAAGTTGTGTAAGACACGTGCTATTAGCTTATAACTTTCCAGGGATCAAGTTTCTAAATCTTTTTATTCGTCAAACTATACGGTCAGGTTTTTCTAAACTACAGATTCTCCAGTAAGATAATGCATACAGAGAAAAATTTCCTGTTCTAAGAATAAGTATTCTTTAGTTAAATGGAGATCCTAGCTTTTTAATCTTTCTCAATGATCTAAAATTATGATTATTATTTTCATGTTAAAATCGGTATTCGACTGTTTGAGTACAGTAATAGTACGGATTTTTAAATTATTCAGCCCTAAAAGCTTAATAGCTAGTCATCGAAAACTACAGTATTGAAAGATCTATAAATATTTATTTTTCAATAGGAAGCAGTAGAGTAGCTAGAATAAAAAGGAATATTAGAAAAATTTTACAGCTCCATGAAATAGAGCACGACGAAAGCTTTCAGCCTACGTATTCAACCGTATTACAATAGAGGACATAGAAGACGATTAGAATCTCTGATAATATCTAATTTACTTTTTAGAAAAAGGGTAATTTTTGTAAATGTATGACTAATGTTAGTTTTATAGAATTTCAATTATTTGTTCTAATGCAGTGCTGGTTCGTTTGTTAATTCAATAATTTCTTAGATGAATAATCTTTAATTGAACATTTTAACCGATAACGAAACAAGAACAACGATCAATGAGGGTGAAAGAACTGTCATTATCGCTTAGTAACATCTATTAAGGACCGATTTATTTCCAATATTGCAGACGAGAG
Organism: Megastigmus dorsalis; assembly: GCA_900490025.1. Classification (NCBI taxonomy): domain Eukaryota; kingdom Metazoa; phylum Arthropoda; class Insecta; order Hymenoptera; family Megastigmidae; genus Megastigmus; species Megastigmus dorsalis. The sequence goes on along the minus strand of UELU01101089.1, from coordinate 13,566 downwards.
CGAACAGAGGCTATTATCACCAAACTTAACTACCCTCAACGGATAATGCATCTTGACCCTTTGCGCGCCCAGATTACTGATTAATCCCCCGCGAGAGACACTCAATTATACTGATATCCAGGCACTTTTTGAATGCTCGGTCAGCTGCGCTATTTTTTATGCTTAGCAAATGTTGTAGTCAGCATATTAGCTAGATAATATAGAGAGAGAAAAAAAATTATGAAAAATTGCAGTAGAGCGAATAACTGCGCCCCTGAGACATTTTATACAATGAAATGTTAAGAAAGAGAATTGAGAATAAACTTATCGTGAATCGCAGACCTTACGCTAATACAAAAACTTGAAAGGAATTGTCGTGTATAAGTAAAAGTATTTCTTTAATGATCATAACAATCGTTGAAAGTACAAATTGGTTACGATGTATAATTATTAAATATGTCCAATGGCAAATTATTATATATAGAGAATGTGAAAAATTTCTCGCGCCATTTGCGCAGCGTGTCATGATAAATCCCTTTCAGATATATCCCAAAAACCGGATATTACTGATGAATCGCAATATAACGGTAACATCTGTTTCGCAATTTCAAGCTTTATTAGATATTTTAAAGTTCGACAAGTATTGATGGTATTTAATAAAGAGAAAAGAAATCCGAAACGATAAAATATGTTTGTTGTTGTACAATGTTTTCGCTATTTTTATATTATTACTTATCTAAGGCTTCAACATGATGGCTTACAAATTTGAAAGTAATATCGTTACGTCTGATCTGATCTCTCAAACTACTTTTTGATCAATATTTTCTGTTGAGAGTTTTCTAGAGTTTCTACTCTAAACAATAAAAAAAATAATGAAAATGTTGGACATAATAGATTTTTAACTTTATTTAACTACTTCAAGAATTAACAACTGAATTCTAGACGTTCGTAATTATTAATTTCTTGAACTTCATTATGGAATTCGAGGCAATATTAATTAAGGTCAAGCTTATGAAAGTCAATTAAGAGTTCCATTCAACAAATCTATATAAGTTGTAATGTATAACTTTCTTGTTATTCCTTATGTATTTTAAAATGTTAACGAAGCAACACCCCACAAACAAACTACTCTCGCAATTTAAACTGTAATAAACATATATTCAATGAATACGAAATTATTGATCGCAGTAATATATTGATCACCTAAGCCCTTGCAACTGTCACTCGCAGCTATAAAATCACTGGATTTAATCTTCCACAAAAGAATATCGCTAAACCTCAAAACAGCTTGGATATGGAGGATACTCGATTTTCCTGAAATCCACTTCAAATATCCGATGACTAGACATGGATTATGAAATCCAATTAATGGTTCGATTTCTCGATTAAAGTACTTTTATTTCTGAATAAATTAAAAAATTAGTTTGCAAAGTCATGTTTTAACTATAGAAAATGAATTATTTATTGTATTATAAGGTTATTCTATCCTTGGAGGTATGCGTATTTTAATCAATACAAATACTGGGTATTTATAAATGGGACTTAGTTGGAATGTCATAAATTATACAATTTATACGCGAGTGTACATGCAAAGTTGAGTTTCGGACACCAAAAACTTTGGATATTAAACACGGCCAAAGTCTGGTTTATTGATGGAGGTAATGCATAAACTTTGATTGCGCGATTTCCAACGCGACATTGGATTTATAACGGCGCCGAATCTGTCCGCCGAGGCTTTTTACGACGTCGCACCCTTCTTGTTACGTGCGCTGGTTCACATTTGTTACCTTTTAACATTAAAAAAATTTAAGAGACTTTTTTTAACTGCACGCACATTTACAATTTAAATTATTGTCTTATTCCATTTCGCGCACAAACGCAATACTATAAGCACGACGCGACTTTTGCCATAATTCGCGGGGTCGCAGGATTTGTACATTGAGCGTCGGCTTTCGGCCATGGATGAAATCACCGAGGATCGCCGTGATGAATTCACGCGGCGAATTGGATCGTTTCCGGGGGGTGATCCAAAAATTGCGAGCCTCGGTATAACAGCCCGACTCTCGGCATCGTAACTGGGTATAATGCCGCCCTGCCATTTCCGCGTCACTGACCAATTGCATTACATACTACCGCCGGTCCCTCTCCACTGTATACACCAGCATAACTTTACCCCGACATTCACCCTGTGCAATTTGAATATAACAAAAGTATAAGTAATTAATATTTGCAAATTGCATCGATCGGTCCAGCATTGTATCCGAGCGGGTATATATACGCAAATTTGTATAGGCCGTTTCGAGAGGTCAGCGTACGCGATTATCGGAACGAAGCCGAGCTATGTTGACCGACGGAGTTGATTGACGCTTTGTGTGTGCGCGTGTGTGCGTCAGTGTCTTCAGGCCGTGGACTCTTTCGGAGGAAGTGAATTACCTAATGATCGAAGATACGCGATTGGCCATTTGCTGTAGGATTGTTTCCTTGAATTGATTTCTTAATTGGCGATACGCAGCGACAAACTTGACTTACTTCTTCAAACGAAATGCGCCTGTATAGCTATTGTAGTTCGTGATTTTACATACAACAATGTTTTGGAATATCGTTTAGATGTATACAGGGTTTTTTTTTTGTATTATCGATGATTCGTTGAAGTAAGCGCGTTTCTTTGAGAGAAGTTATTTTTGGATTTGATGATAAAGGCTGCGTTATAATTTAGATATTGAAGTTCGCAATATTTAGCTTCGAAGCACGAACCGCGCGCATATGCAGGGCAAAGCTACAAAAATGGTCGTGTTGCGAAAAATTTAATTTAGCAAGAATAGAAAGTTTTCAGTTCGGGCTGTTTTATGAAACAGGGTACAGGGTTGGCCGGATGCTTTTATGTTAAATGTATAGGCAGAGTCTAAATAAAGCGAGAGAACAGAAGCCTCGCATTTAGGTGATTCCATGTGCGCGACCTCCCTACTGGAAATCCTTAAACTGACAATAAATTATTCAACGTAATTTAGTATTCGGCACCGTTCCATCTGCACAAGATCTGCACAAGATTTGCTGAGCTATACGCGCTCTGAGATGTCAGGATTACCTTCTAGGTATTTAGGCATTTGAATTTTCCACTCGGTTTTATAAATGGATGAAAAAAAAACTAGGGCTTTAACTGTGCTACGACTATCCTGGCATATGATAATAACGTTCGTAATACATTAATTCTCTTTTTTTAATCGTTTTACCAATGTCTGAATCAGTGTTCAATTTATATTTAATTCCTATCTTGGTAATATTTAATGTTATCGCTAATGACGAAACATGTATTTAAAATTATATAATTATGCAAGATAGCTACTTTGCAATTATTGGATTTTATATTGTAGATATTTGCAATAAAAGTATCGTTTATTTCTCCTCGACAAAAAATTACAATACCTTTAATCATTTTCGACTTCATTATTTCATTTTAAGTGCAATGAGTAATTTTATTCAATACTTATATTCAAAAAGTTTCTTTAATTGACATTATTTGTTTCTTTAATTGATACTATTCGCATATGTGCCTTGTAATATTAAGAAATAACTGAATTTCACCGCCTTGAGTAACTCCATAATCATTGAACTGAAACGCAGAAACATTTTTGCTGCTTTGGCATTGCAATCAATCAATCTAATTATTTCATTGCTAAAACCGTGCTCCTAACTTGATTTACGGCTAAATTTATTATGAATCGATTGTTCAGAGTTGTGAATTATTGAATTTAATCTAAAATTAATTTCACACAATCGCAATTAATTTACTGAAGGACTGGAGTCAGCTTAATGGTCGAACTAATGAATAATACGATAATTGTTGCCGTTCCCAATGAATGATCTAATGAATTAATATACCAATATATCTAACGTTACCAGAACGATGCTCAATGGATTATCAAGCATTTATTACATTTTATATAAATACGCGCATTAAATATAGTTTAGAGAATATTGATTTCTCAAAGCTGAAGATGATGTACAAGTAGATATAGCTATTTTTAGATTTAACCGTTGAATGATTAATTTTGGAATTTATTGAGTTATTTAATTTTTGTGAAACATTCATATTCATGAATATTAAAATACTCAGACTGTCATATCCTTTTAAACTAATTCTTGTTTATTCGGTCACTCACTGCGAAGTTTGGTAAATATGGCTATCGATTGGTGAAAATCGACACATGTACACGTTAAATATTGCACTGTTCTGTGTCGTTGTTTTGTAGTATTTTTTTCGCTCTTTAGGGCTTCAAAATATATATTATTTGCTATAATCTTTTCACGAAATTGTCATTTGTATTTCGCATTTACTTTAATTATCACGGAAAAAATTGATCACTCGAACCATAGACTTTGTTTAATAAGACAAAACTAATTTTAGCACAGTTAAATACAGTAATTAATAGATCTTGTTAACATAGTATTATATTATCATTCATTGATCTAAACATTGATCATTTTAAAGTACATAGAACGATTGACATAGTTCCGTCATTTTTAGCATTACACCTGGCTGCGTTAACGGATTATTTTTTGTCGTGATCCTAGACCTGCTTTTTAATTTTTTTTTACGTATAAAATACAGAAAGACTTGTGAATAATACATTTAATAAACTGCACACTAAACATACAAAAATTATTAGACTAAAATAAAAATGATTTTTTTTTCTCCAATCGCTTATTTTTCTACAAAAGACATTCGTAAATACGCAAACGACTGAAATCAAGAATTTAAACTGGGCAAAACAATATCTGTCGATCACCAGTGGATATTTAGATTTTATTCAACCAAGTTATATTTTGGACGTTTAGTAACGCAGTTGCATAAATCTATTTTATTATGTATGTAACTTAACTTTAAAATTTCATGACAAATCTGTTTTTAATTTAAAACAAAATTTATTAGACTTAAACCTTTACATTAAACTGAGTCTCTTAAGAATTCATTTGTAAAAAGTAAGTAATATTTAATTTCTCGATGGCCTAAATTTTTCTGTAGGCTACCGTGCTATGCCCGTACAAAGTGCAAAGTTTGCAGTTGAAACTTCTCGTGAAGTTTCATTGAATAAAACAAAATCGCAACTTGACAAAGCCTTAGACAAAATAGAAGTAAAAAAAATTCTGCATTTATTTTTCATTCGTTAGAAACTTTCAGATAATTTCTCAATAAAAATTACTTCGCGTTCACGTTCTACTTTATAGACGCACAACTGGAATACATTCGGAAAAATCAAATTGTTGTCAAAGTAGTAAAAGGCAGCGTCAGCAGAAACATCGTTTCTCAATTTAAACCATCAGCGCTATAATACAGCAGCGCCTCGGCCAATAAAATCGGTGTTTCCCCTTGGGTAGGGAGAACGGTGTTACCCCCTCATAGTATCTTTCGGTCCACAGTTCCACAGAGTATACGAAACCATATAGGTCAGTCCCAAAAACGTAATACTTGCACCTCGGCACGTATCGTTCGCGCATGAATCACCAATTGTCGGCACGTAATACATCAATCACATAACGGTAAGCCTCACTGAGCCACCGCTTCTATATTCCACAAATTGCACCACGGGACAACAAAAGCAACAACAACAACAACGACAACAACAACAACAACAACAACAACAACAACGAAAACCAAAAAAGAAGAAGAAGAAGAGGTGGAAGATGTAGGGATAATACGTATATATAGCCATAGGGAGAGAGAGAAGGGTGGGGATGGGGGAGAGGTTATACAGCGGGGGTGGGGTAGCGGAAAGCAGAAGGCTCCTCCCTCGCCGACTCACCCTTGTCCAGGGTCTCTTTGGCCGCGTGTATGACCTTCCTCCTCCTGAGTCCGTCGCCCGTCATCATCGTCCCCGTCGTCGTACCCGTAATCTGACCCCCATCTCCTCCACTCTGCACTAAACACTCGTCGTCCGTATTGTTGTGTGTCGCGGCTCTGGCCGCGTCCGTCTGCTGCACCTGCACGTCGTCCCGATTGATCGTCGGGTCCGCGGCCGCAGCAGCGGTGTTAACCGACCCCTCGCCGCCTGGCATAGTTGTCCCGACGCAGAGGACCGCAACTAGCCGCCTCTCCCTTCGCCGTCGACTTCTGCGCTTGTACTACTGGCCACACGATATCTCTCTGCACACCCGAGAGCTGCCGCCGCCGCCGCCGCCGCCGCCACCACCGCCGCCGTCTAGCCGCTGCTGCAGCTTTTGCGCGCGCGCTTGCGCAGACTGGGTGGTGTCGGGGGGTGGCGTCGGGGGGGGAGGGAGCGACGCTACCGGCGCGGCGTTGCCGTCGACGTATATCCTATATACCACCCCCTGCGTCGCGCGGTTACGTGTGCAGGCGCGCAACCCCCGCTATACCGGGTGTCTCTCTCTGTGTGTGTGTCTGTGAGCGTTGGAATTGCCTGGCTCTCTATCTGCCTGTGTTTTGTATTCTACGAGTCTCTTTTTCTCTCTCCTCTCTCTCTCTCTCTCGCTGACTGTCTGCTTCGTCTATCCTACACCATTCTTCTCTGCCTCTCTTTCTCTCTGACTCAGCCTATCCGTACCCCCTTATTCTTCTTCTGTTGTTCTCTCTTTTAATCCCATTTTCTTACTTTATCCCGCTATCGCTTTATATTGCTCTCTGTGCTCTCACTATACTCTCTCTCTCTCTCTCTCTCTCCCTCTCTCTCTACCCTTTTTGTCTTGTTTCCGTTGTTTTCTATAGCTCCACTCTGTTTTACTGCTTCCTCGCCTCTTTTCAACCCCCTTCCTCTCGCCCACACACGTACTCTTCTCTCTCTCTCTCTCTCTCTCTCTTGTTCATTTTCTTACGTCCAGAACTCGGCTGCGATTTATTCCCATCGACTTTTGCATTTTTCCATAACGCAAGCACGCGATTCTTCCCGAGCGCCACGTTTGTTTCCCACCTTCGCCTTTCCATCGCTCTCTTTTTCTCTGCTCTTATCCAGTTCTCGTTTTCTCTCTCTCTCGGCTTTTATCTCCTTCCTCTGTTTCTCTTCCCTCCGTCCGTTTCGCTTATATGCCAGCAATTGTTGCACCGGTTAGCCCCTTCGACTCTTGTACGTACGCTACTCGCGTCCTTCTCCAACAGGGGCGAATCCACGTGTTGGATGTGTGTAAAAGAGAGAGAGAGAGAGAGAGAGAGAGAGAGAGAGAGAGAGAGAGAGAGAGAGAGAGAGACCCACCACAGAGCTAGGCCGCGTTTAGATTGAGACCAGATGTGGTCCGCCGTACTGTCAAGCTTCTTCTTCTTCTGGGTATACACAGACACTCACGGACCAGAAACAAGAATTCGCAAAAACATAAAATAGTGATTTAAGAGCTTGGTTTGTTTCGCTGGTGGTTAATGCATATATATTTGACGACTGTCGGGGTAGAAAAGTATATTTCCGTTGCAGGATGCAATGTGATAAACAGTAATTTCAATTAGAAATAGAGATTGAATTGAACGAATTACTATGTAGTCAATTACTTAGAAAAGTGGAGAATCTAAGAATAGAGGCACAGATTCATCTTTGTCCAGACTCCATTACTTCAATCCTTTAGTCCTTTCTTATCAGCGAGTTTGTGCCTCCGGGAAATATTAAGAATTGATAGATCCTTACGGTAGTATGATGGGATTAAAACACCGCCTCCAGCGAATGCACTAAGCTTTCTCAAATTAAGAAACTGCAGTATAACAGAAAATAACATGCATTTGATTTTTTATTTTTTGGTACCTCGTAAATCATTTCAAATGCAAAGAAGTAAAAAATATATTTGTATTAAAATTGTTATTACACTCTGTAAATAATGTTTTATCCTTCGCAAGAAAACGAAATTAGGTATATTAAGTAATACTGCGTAATATATTAAATGACTATGAGGAATAATCAATAAATCAGTAGAAATTCAATAAATGCAGGGAGACTTTATAAAAAGTGGCAGGACTTATTTGGCAGGGAATTTAATCCGGGACCGTCCATTTATTTTGTGACAGATGCTCTCCTCGAAGCTACCGATGTTTATCCGCAATAGTTCGCATTATCCTCAAATTATAAAATTGATCGTATGTCTAAAAAGAAAAATCTAAAAATTATTCTGATAACCTGCTGATATTATATTGTTAAACGAGGTGAAAAGATTCTGATGAAAATCTACGTTTACTCGCATAACAACGCATTTTCCTTATTTTATCATTGTACTAGTATCAAATGAATGTTTAACACAGAATATGTATATTAAATGGACGCAAATGGATTTTAAAGTACACGAAGAAAAATGTTTCTTTTTTATTTTATAAATGAACTATTACGTTTATTTATTATATATCATTTATCTGAAGCTTTTTTCTCTGTAATCTTAATAAATTGCGTCGAGAAGTTCGCCGGGGGAAATCATTGCCCTAACCATGACGTAAAAGAGTTCCTTAACCACCAGGGGAATTGTTAGATGTATTTACTGAATGCTAGCCCCCGACACCTTCCGACTTTTATTACTTACTCATTTTAAATTACTAATTACCATTGGCTTTCTATTTTACTAAATATGTAAAATTAACTCTCCTTGAGGTCAAATTGATATTGAATATTTATACAAAACGTACAAATTAACTAATTTTGTCGAATAAATTTTATTAGTAATTTATTAATCATTCAAGTCATTCAACAAAATTACTTGGAAAATAAAGTTGGGCACGAATTTTGTCGGTATCACAGCGAATATTTCATTTCTCGTATTTTAAAACTAATCTTTTCTGGTTAGCTTGGAACGATCCAATTATTATCGATTGTCTACAAGGCTTAATAACACACTAATAGAGTTCAATAACTCATTTCAATAGAGAATCAAAGTGCTTAATTTAGATAGATTTACAATCATGTCATCAGCTAGAAATATTTTGATTGCCTTTGCAATTTAAATTATGGCAATCTTGATATTTGTACAGTAATTTATTTTTATAATTTATTTTATAACAATTTTATTTACTGAAAATGAATATAGTATAAAAATAGTCGGAGTTGTTTAATCGAGTATAGTTCGAATAAGAAAGTTTATCGTTATTGCAAAGTAATACGTAACACTATTAGACCACCGACCCATTAAATCACATTATAATGTCACTATTTAGTACGAATATCGAGCTAATTTGGATTATTTTCCAATTCCTCTTCTAAAAATAGCTCGGATAGACCGTATAACAAATTGTTACCCTGAAACGCTGCCAACAGTTTCGACCTTTTTTCTTTTACTTTCCGAATTCTCGAAAAGCACAACCATTAGGTATCGTTTAAATAATTGAGCAAACTAATAAAGTTTTATTTACGCAGCGCGAAATCAAATATTCGTATCGTAAAAATCTCATTCATAAATTCACATGGCATTTTAGACGGGCTTAGTTGAAATATAAGGTTACGTCTCGGGCTCACGAGATACGGTTTTCAATTTGGATGGGTAATTTACATCAGGCCAAAATGCGGCCTATAGTCGCTCGCGATTTCGTCCCTTTGACGTGCGATAAATTGCTCCCCTATTCATTACTCGGTAAGCTTATACGTACATCGCGAATCCTTTTTACGCTTTCGCTTTCGTTCCTTTACTTCGAATTACGTATACTTATAACTGTGATACATCAATGTTACTTATAATGTCCAATTAACGGCAAAAAGAAAATTTTTGTTCGTGAACGATGTTTCTTTCTATAGACAACCGAAAAGTTGAAATGAGAAAACTCGCTTCAATTAAATAAAAATAGAGCCATTCTTACTAAAAGTGATCATTCATAAAAATAAACCTTACTAATCGTGACGAAAGTAAAACGAAATTTATGTAGTACTTTAACGTAATAATTGTCTTCCGACAAAGATAGACGAAACAATGCCCAGGGAAATATTCGCCATTCTCTGCATCACACACATACACACACAGAGAAGCGAGGCTCTCGCCAGATTCCAGACGCTCGTGTGTGCACTTAAAGCGTGTCCACCGAACAAGAGCCGCCGCCGCCGCCGCCGTGATCACGAGTACGCCATCTGCTCGTGAAGGCTCCGACTGCTCCGAGGCAATTCACCCCTACTTGGCGCACTCGGCTCTCCTCGAGCAGCGTTGCATTTAGGATTATCGGAAAAGCTATGTTCGCGGCTATGTTCGGGTCTTGAGATCGGGAAAAGGCTCCCAGTTGGCTATGTTCGCGGGGAACCGACGGAGCGGCTCGTTCTCGCGCGAATAAAACTTGTCCACAACAGCGTCTAGCGAGCGCCGGGTCCCGCAAACACAGCGGAATAAGATGATTTATAAAGATTAATAACGAGAATGAAAAATGAGTAGCCTTATTAATATATTAATTAAATCTTAATAATTAATCTATTAACGTGAATAAATTATTTATTCATCAAACTAGTATAAACATTTTCTAATTTTCTAATTTTATACTTAAATATATTTTTGTTGAAAATAAATACATATTAATTAACATATTATACTTTTAATTAATAAATGAAGCATAGTATTTTTTAGCAAATAATCACTTAAACCATAATTATTTTAAGATCATAATATTTATGACCCTAAAAAAAGATTTCTTTTTATTAATTATATTATTTAAACCTTAAGTTTTTACACCACCTAATAACCCAATGCTCTCGAGTTCAACATTTTAATGTCGATAAAAATTCTCAGTTATTTATATTTTAAATTGAGACCTAATAAACTTGCAGACTATCCTTGACCTATTTATAAATAATTTTTTAAATCCTAAGGTTTTAGATCTGTAATGACTCGAGTAAATATTTTATTTTAAAATTATATTTTTCCTTTAAATTTACTTCTATAGTACGCATACAGATTATGAAAATGTCCAGAACATAGAAGCGGTCTGTTTGGTTTTCCCATAGACGGGGGTTGCTTTATCTCATCTATGCCCAGTCCTTAAACGCACATGGGACCTGAAAAGCTTCAAGATGGGCTATAAAACTAACTCAGTCCTTTCTCGAGTTTTATGACTCATGCGCCTATACGCCCCCGAGGAAAAACCTTCGGCCGTCTACGTAATAGCAAACAGATGGGTCCAAAACTTTTCCAATCATTATGTTGTGCAAAATTTAAACATAAGTGCACAAATATCTTATTCTAAGTATACGAAATGATGTCCCTTTATATATAAATATATATACATATTAAGTACTTTCAGCTTTAGGAAATAATTTCACGTAACTAATTGTATTAATTATTATTATTATCATCAAAACCTAAATAATAATGTTAAGTCCATTTTTTACAGTAGTCTATACCATTAGCAAATAAGGTTGTCAATATAAACAACTAGGTACATATGAAATACCGTAATAATAGCGACCTATTCATTTTGAGCATTTACTTGTACGATTTCAATAGCTAAACGAATCATACAAAATAATAGACACTAATATATTAACATGTGCGAAAATAGTTTAAAAAGAATGCGCAGATCATTAGAAATATAAACATGATTTTTGCAACACCTTTTTCCAAAATATCACCTTGTTTTAGAACTATTTTTAACCTATTTTCTTTTAGCGATAATGGAAGATTTTCTCTTTCTCTTTATATAAATATATATATATTTGACTCGTCTTAAGTTTTCACAAGCAGATCAATGAAAGTACAAAAATTTACATGCTCATTTTTGAATTAAAACATTTGTTACAATTATACAAAGAAAAATAAATCTCAGTTTTTGCACATTTTGTCAGCGCCATTAAAGTAATACAATAACTTTTGTTAAATTTAATGCTAAGAAATTTTAGAATTAAATAAATCATTCGTTAAACTCCAAAAAACCGATTCGAAAACGAAAGTAGTCGAGACTTCAGCTCTAAGCACACAGGAAAGCGCATCTCCTCCCCCACTCACTCGTAGGAAGGGAGCAGAGGCGCTTGCCTATAAGACCTCCGGACAAGCCGAAGGGCCCGAAGCAGTTTGTCCTCGACCTTTGGTCGGTGCTGTCGCTCCACACGACTCAAGTCTCCATCGTGAAAACTCCATGCTTGGAGTTTATGTGTGTGTGTGTGATCGCCAACCCGGTCGCCGTTGAAGTCAGCAGTTAAACGGACTCTTTCCGCGTCGTCACAGTGCCCCAGCCTGGCCAGGATATCAGTCTGCGAATAGCGTAATTTGGATTTTCGAGTTTCAGTAAGTTTTTACTCATTTTGTAATTTTCGCTACTAATAATAATAAAATCCCTAAATTTTTAAAATTAATTTACCTTGTAACCTTTTCTTTTTTATACACAAAAAGTTCGTCTCTGTTATTGTGCGCTGCGAACTCAGCGTTGATTTACAGAAGGAGGTTTTTCGCTCTTTTATTATTTATTTCTTATACCTAATCTTAGAAGTAAAAGTATTTTCTTTACAATTATTGTCTGCTGCGAATCCTGCACTGATTTGTGCAGAAGAAAAGAATTTGCGCGCCCCGAACTCTGCGCCACAATCATTCGTCAAGCTATAGGTATATTTATATATATATACATATATATCTTTTTCATTGCCCCTTTTATATCACGTTTTATCTAATAGCAACACCGAGAATCTCTCCCCAATATCGCGTGCCGCGAACTCGGCATAGATTACGGAAGAATTCCTAATGATTAGTAATTGGTATAAGTTTGCGCTGCAAACATAACGCGACTGCCTTTCTCTCTCTCTCTCGTGCAGCTCATAAACGTATCTATATACATATACATAATTATATATAAACACGTACATTCAGGTTTGCATAAAAATATTTTCAATATATATATATATACTCATTATATATATACTCGAGCTAAAATCCTGCTCGTCCGAGGTGTGTTTATCCCGACTGGGCTGATACTCTGGGCGTCATTCACTTTTCCCCACCAGCTCTTTTCGCTAATCACCTGGAAGCGCTGGTTACTCTGCGACCCAAGTAATTATGCGGATGGGCCGTTCAAAAAATATTTTAGTTTTAATATTTTTATTGAAATTTAAAAAACCGACATAAAAAATGCGTTTTCTATAGCTTCACTTAATATTTTTGGATAAAATTTTAAAATAAAATATTTTTATTATTTATTCTGCTTTTTTTGCAATCACGATAACTTGAATAAAAATCGTTTTATCGTTCTGATATTTCGTATAGAACTTTGTCTTGGTTATCTATTTGATGAGTTTTTTCTAGATTAAAATTCAAGGATCAGTTTAAAAGATATTTCAGTGTTAGTCTTTTTGTTATGTGACGTTCTGAAACAATCACTATGTATTATATTCGTTATGCCGCACCAATCCTAACTAAAGGATTAGCCGCATTCGTTGTGGTAATTTTGAGCCAACGTTAGAAAACGCTATAACTCGGGATTGTCAAGTTGAGTGAGAAAATGTGTAATTATATCTTTTTATATCGCGCTAGAATTAATTTATTAAATATCCCTAAAGAACGATATTTATTTTAATATTTTAGGTCGGGTAAACGGTCTATTTAATAGTTTTAATTTTTATTGGAAATTCCCTTTTTAGGCTTACTATTTCCCGAATTCCTGAAAGAAAGTTTAGTTATTACATTAATACTCCAAAATAAAATAACCGTACCTTAGTG
>UELU01101085.1:0-22658 GCA_900490025.1 Megastigmus dorsalis | reverse complement strand
AGTAGTAATTATTACACGTTCATGTGCTGAGTTATTCGTATTGCGACAGTAACAGATCACACACTACTATTTACTATTTATAATAAATATTAGTATGTAAGATTTAGTATGTAAGACCTTTTGTATACCGGACCTACGCACAGGTAAAAATTTACCTCTGAAGGGTTTACCTTCGTAAACATATTTTTCTGGTTAAATAAACATATAAACATAATTCAATCAGAGTCTGCAAATCAATTTTGAAGCGCAAATACACCTTCCATTTGATATTTACCCATTCCACAAAAAAAAAAAAAAAAATACCACCAAATCGAATTCCTATTTTTCCCCTTAGTATCGCAATACACAGAATCGCCTTCTAAAAACTGTATCGGGAACGGAACTAATACAAATTTAATTTGGAAGGTTTACCCCGACAAACAAAACGAAGCTTATAAATCAAGAAAAAGGAATAAAACTTAAGAATGTAAAAAATGAGACGGTCTTTGAGGAGAATGAAACTTTGACTGGCACAGTAACTGTATCATTTTATTTCTGAACTAATCCATTAATTTTTTAACTATATTTGGTTACATCACATCATTCATTGAACGTATTTGAAAATTCGTTTCATTTTGTATCAAAAGAACTAGTTGTCATGTCCTCTGCCACCCCGCACAGTCGACGAACACAAAAATCTGGCTTAGAGAGGGCAAAGGGTTATTCGGGTAAACGATGCAGCCGAATTTCATTGCTCGTTTCGAAGAGCGATGTTTCGGAATTGCGCCGGCAATGAAAAAGTGTGGATGCTCATTGAAACGAAAGCTTCATTAATTAATTGCGACAAAATCGGGGGAATATAAGCAAGAGCGCCGCGACTGGGAGGTGGTGGTGGCAGCGGTGGCGGCGGCGCGGGTGTAGAGGAGGAACAAACTGGCATTTCGATGCACGTTATAATGCCCCCACCCCGTTTTCCAACCCCCTCATTTATCGCCTCTGCGAAATTATTATACGTCGATGTCACATGTACATACAATAGCCGCGGCAACGCCAGCAGCGCGCGAAACCCACCGATAAATCAATAGTTCGGCCCGTGCTCTGCACAATGGATATGTACGTACGAGAGAGAGAGAGAGAGAGAGAGAGAGAGAAGGGAGGGGGGGTTGAAGGGTAAAGCGCGAATCGACATACACATACACAAAGACCCGAGTTTATACGTTCACGCACGTTCACGCACACACACACACACACATACACACACGCACGCACATACGATTTATATCTCGTGCTTGTATTTTGCGCGTCTATTAGTGCCACTTGTTAAAGCTTTTTATGTGGTGCTTGTAAAATCAGTTGCAATAGAGTGAGAGATAGAGAAATCTCAGTTTGGCAATTTAACGGTTTTGCGGGGCGATTAAGATTGACAGATGAGTCTCGGGTGAGCGTATTTTTGGTTGTCTATTAAAGTCAGTTTATTGTTGAATGAATGCAACGTCGAATCATTTAAATTTTCTGAAGTCTGAAAGTTTATCTATTTAATACTGTGGAAGACTTTCAATCCGAGAAATTTTCAATAGATATACGTAGAAAGAGTAAACAGTTCAATGAAGATTCGATGAAATTTATCGACCTTTCGTGCCAGATGGAACATATATCTCCCGACTACTTCAAAAATTCATATCTTTCGCAAAAGCTAAGATATCGACATCATGGACAGTTCATTTTAAAAGGGGAAAGAAGAAATATCCTAAAAGGGAATCGATAAAATGAGATAAAAGGGGAAGATATGTAAATTTTATTATTATTTCTTTTTTTAAGATTAGAATTAGCAATTTACAATTAATAAGCCTACTATTTTTATAATATGAATAATTTTTAACAAAAATTTCAGAATCAAATACGTTTGTTCGCAGACAATTTGTAAATCTGTAAGCTGTACACGAATAATATTACTGGCGCTATAAAAAAAGCGATTTGTTAACTCGGTACTTCATATCGAAAACAATCGTTAAAAAAATAAAAGTCAGAAACGTCAATACTAACAAAACAATGTAGATTACAATATATATGTCCATGCACATATACATACATAAATGCAGCTGGAAACTCAATCGCCCGAAATAAATGCACAATCGAATAAGCGGATTTATTCTACTGGCATTCCATCATCTGTTTTTCGCGCCGAATTTCACGGACGATTTGTACCAACGCCGCAGTCAAAGTACCAACTCGACCAAGTCGAGTGTCGCCGCTCTCTCTTTCACCTCCTGATGGCCCTATCTCCAGATAAAAAAAGCAACTGTGCACGCCGCGAAAGAAACGAGAGCGAACGAGAGAAAATGCTCCGTATGTTTAGGACTTTAAGGCCCTTTCATTTTCCTCGCGACGAGGCGCGGTTAGAAAACAAAAGCCGCGGCTATCCCCTCAGATCAAAGGGCCGAAAGAATCTCTCTCTCCCTCCCTCCCTCTTTCTCGCTCTTTCTCTCTCCCTCCCTGCCTCTCTCTCGCTCTCTCTCTCCCTCGCTCTCTCTCTTTTTCTCTCTCTCTCTCTCTCTCTCTCTTGGTGCTGTTGGTGCCCTGGCTATAGTATACTATATACTATGATCTTTCGCCTCCTTTCTTTCTCTCCTTATGCTCGACTGCTTTATTCCCGCGACAGCAGCGCCACACCAAAAGCTCGATGTGCTTTCCCCGATTCCGCGGTGTTGGAAAAACTCTCGGGCGCTTTTCCTCGATCTTTGTGTGCGTGAGCGCCGTTGAGAGAGGGTCAGAGAGTCGTGGTTTTTTGGCGAAAGTGTAAAAAAGACAGAGGGGCGAAGCGGAGATGGTTGGAGAGAGGGTGTAGGTAGATGACATCTGCGCTTCACCGAAAAAAACCCTTTTGTGCCTGGGCCTTTGTGGAACGTAAAAAGAAATAACGAGAAAAGAGAGACGAAAGAGTAGAGAGAGAAAGGGAGAGCCAGTTTGGTGAAAATCTAGTAGCTTTTAGCGGCACCAAGCAAGTCTCCTTCTCCGCATGTTTCTCTTTACTTTTCATTCGGTTTCTCCTTTCTCTTTCTCTCTCCCTACTCTCTCTAAATCCTTTTTGTGTTTTGTTTTGCTTTGAATTTTTCATGATGGGTCCGACGGCATCAGAAAAGAGAGTCTCGCACAAAGTACTAAACGCGCATTTTGTTTGTGTTCGTTTTTTTTCGCTTCTTTTTGCTAGGGAATATTTAATTCGCTGCTCTTAATCTGCATTCAGGGAAGAAAGGGGCTTTTAATATGATAATGAAAGTTTAATGGTTTTCGAGAAACTACATCTTCTTAGATTGGACATGTGCAGTAAGCAATTAAAGACTTAAACGGCCATAAATATGCGGAAGCAGATAAGTTTTTGAGGAGCTGTTGTTGTTTTGATGCGGATTGAATAGACTGAGTATACAGTAGTTGGAAAAAGGTTAGAGAGTTTGTCAAAGAACTGTAAACTGCGGAAAACAAGTTCGCCGTTGATCATTTCGCTGAGCTTCAAAGGGTTAAGGTATTCAAAACTAGTTAACTGTAAGCAGACGGAAACCGGAAAGTGAAGCTCCGCGTTTGAGTTTCTGTGTTCGTATACGAACTTGTGTGCCGTAAACATAAAATATATCCTTGATATGGTATAGCGAAAAATATAGAGTAAAATATCAGATTAAAAAATTGTATTGACAAATATAATTTTATTGGTATTCTATAATAAATCTTGGAATCCTTCATTAGAATGATATGGTATTAGCACTAGTACAACGGTATTCCAAAAATAATATTTTGTACAGCGTGTTCACTTCTTGAAAAATGTGAAGAGGTAAGTGACCAATTGATTAGATTTTTGAAAACTTATTTCTGATTCAATTCGTCAAATTTTCTAACGGCACTTCTGTAACTGTAAGCTTGATAAACGAAATCCTTGAAATGATTTTTGAACAACTTGTTATGCAATTTAGTTGTTCGCCTAACATTTGATACGACCCAGAAACTATATATATTTCTTGCAATTTCCAAGGCAGAGTAACGAACTTTCCTTGTTACCATATTGAAATTCAACCCCCAGCTAAACTCAGCAAATCGATCAGGTGTCATATTGTCATCCGCCATAATTCCACCAGCCCTCAAAATGGGTCACTTCAAGCCTTTGATGTATTTCAAGAGAGAGCGAGAGAGAGAGAGAGGCAGTAAGCGATAACGCAGAGATAAGTTTCGTGGAACGTGAAGACGACGGTTGGTGGTTCGAACTTCCGATCTCACGGAGACTCCCTGGTGGCCCATGGTGCGCTCGCGCGCTCACTTTGGGAATTAGCGTGAAGGGAACTTTGCTAATTCTCCTCTGGGATTTCGGATTCGTGAGGCGATCGGAGAAAATGAGGGGACGCCACAGCAGCAGCATCAGTAGTAAAAGCAGCTCGCGTTGCTTAGCGCAGCCCGAGAGAAAGACTAATCGCTTATTTCACCACGGAGCTAGTCTATGCGCCGCCGTAGGCGAGTGAGATTGCTCGGACACCTTTATTGGATTCCGGTGAGCTTAATTTATTCGATAGTTTATAAATAACGTGCTGCCTCATTTAGTGCACCTTTGTACACGATTAGGAGTTAGCATTAACTCCTCCTGCTTTGCATCGATTGATGTTGGCTGCTTCGCTTTATTCAACGTTCAAAGGCCGTTCAACTTGCACTAATTTCAGATCTCATGAATCTCAACTGTGGAAATCCAATACATGATGTGAACGAATATTGCTTTATCGTCGCAATAATTAATTATGAAATAGATGATGAAAGAATATGAAATGAGAATAATAATGAATGTCTCCATAATAATCAAATTTGATTCACTTTTGGAATGACAGTTTTAACATTTGAAGTGACTTATTCATTTTTTGAGCAATTGACAGATTCAGAGGATACGGGCTACCTACTTCACGACTCTTGATTGCAAGGTAGTATCAAGAATAATTTAAAATAACAAAAGTGTTGTCACCTTTAACTCGATTTTCAACAGTGAGTTCAAAGAAACATGAACCACCCTTGTTTTGAAAGCATCAATGTTGCCCAGGGCTATCCATTAGTAATACCCACGAATGTTCAAGGATAGATGATTTTTTTCAATTCTTCAGATTTGAGCAATATCTTAGTTCGCCAAAAGACCCACAGACCAGCCATAAAACATGAACGCGAAAACGAAGATTACGAAAGAATAGAGCGCAGGAGAATCACGAGGTAGGAAAAGACAGAAGTAGGGAGGAGAAACTTTATTACCCCGAGCATCATCCTACGCCATGACTACGGCACGGGTCGCAGCAACAACTTGGTTCGCTTTAACCAGAAACACAGGCGAGAGAGGAAGAATGAGAGCTGGCTAGGCCAAGCAGTGCAAGATGGAAATCGATTTAACGACGCGGCACTTCAGACACCTCAGCGCCGCCGCGCGCAGGTATGTAGCCACACCGGCCAATCCGCAGCTCTCACCTTCTCCCGGCTCCGCATTAAGCCTACACATACACATTCAAGCTCGCGCGCACATACACACACAAGACGAGCGCATCCTCCGAATTCCCTAAGGCAGATAAATATCACTCGAGTTTCTTTCGGCTGCTCGTTCTTCTTTCTCTCATTCTCATCCGGCGACCACCGTAAAAGCAGCAGTAGCGCCACCGCGGAGATGTTAATTGAACGTTTGCCCATAAATAAAGGCGGATTTCCGGCTGAAAATCTTCCGGGGCTCGCGGCTTTGCGGCGCTCTTCTTGCCCTATACATATATACTCTTCTCACTTGCTCACTCTTTCTTTCTTTCTCTCTCTCCCTCTCTCTCTATCTCTCTCTCTCTCTTTCTCTCTCTCTCTCACTCTTTCGCTCTCTTTTTCTTCGCGTGGCTCGGCACTTTCTCGCCACGCGCGCAGGCCCTGTCTAATCTGCTCGGCACGATCTTATTCAGGATTATTCCCTCGATTCGCGTGGTAATTGTGCGCTTAACGCCTTTTTTTTGCTGGTGGAGTATAAGTGTGTGTGTGTGTGTGTGTGTCTGTGTGAATAAAAAAAGTAAAGGAAAAAACTCATCCCCTCGCGAGAATTTATCATTCTGAAATTCTTCCAAATTATTTTCGCTAGAATTTAGTAAATTGCCAACGTCTTGTGAACTTTAATACATGGAAATTTTGATGATGTAGCTTACACGAATAAGGTGTTCGTGGTAATCTTACAACTTTTATTCACTGGATTGCATGAAGTTAAAAAAAGTTAAGTTAATATACTTATATTATTCGATTACTTCGGCTACAAAGTATTTTTCTCAATATGTTTGTCTGTCGACTAGTTCTATATCATCGGCTCTATCTGTATATATCGAACTCGCACAATCCACAACAGTATTGGCATATTAACAATAATCAATCTGCTATTATTATTAAAGCGAATTTATGAGGGTCCAATTTACTTAATCGCTCGTTCGGAAGCAATGCCATCGGTTAAAGTTAGCCCACTTACCTCGTCAAAATTCTCAATTTTCAATTATACACACAGAGCAGAATCATTGGATATATGCGGAGCGCTTGTGTCCAACTAAACTTTAGATACGAGTTGAACTATCGAAAGGGAAATGCGCGTTCGGCATGGTATGGCTAGTGCAAGATCGACCCTCTTCTGAGTTTGCTCTTGAGTATACTCGGCGTTGTAGCGGCTGTCGGTGCTACCACTGCTTCTGCTACTACTGCTACGGAAGGTGAGTAGAATAGCGAAATAGCCCCTACCTGACGCTCTCTAACTTTGCTTAGAATGACCTCGTCGTCGTGTGCTCATGACAGGCATCTGTTCGTCTCTCGCTTTTCCGCCCTCCACAGCACCTCCCTCCCATTCTCTCCTTTCTCTCTGTTTACTCATTTCTCTCTCGCTCTCCCACTCTTCGCCTCTGGCAGCAAGTTGACTTGTTAGCCTCTACTCAGCCGTTGGCTTACCCTCCACGTCCCTCCATGGGACACTGGAGCTGCTGCTGCTGCTACTGCTCCAATACTGCACGCCGGATTCCCTCCTTCTCTTCCACAATGCAATTTGGAACTAATATCGAATGAGAGAGAGAGAGGGGGGGGAGAGAGAATTCAGGCGAAGGATATGGCAAGAGAGAAGAGAAGCATTCGTGTTGACGTGTGTATTTCGTTTGAATGACCAGAAAGCGAGGAGCTGAGGGACAGGAAACGCCATAGCAAGTTTCGAGCAACTAATCTACATCGGCATTTGGCCTGATCAAGCCGCTACGGATAGAATAGTATAGCGGCAGCAATGGCAGCAGTAGCAGTGCCAGCAGTAGCAGTAGTAGTAGTTCTTGATACCCGTAAAGCTGCGTGAATGGTCGCTGGCTTAATGTGCCGCGCTAGACTCGCGCACGCTCTCTGTTCTCTCTATGCACTTCTGCTCTTTCGCCAACTATGCGCAATCCTCTTCTTGGACAAGTGACAGAAGAGCAGCAGAGGATTATCGCTAGCCTCGCTTCTCTGCCTCTTCCCCTACCCCTCCCGCTATACCTACCTCTTTCAATAGCCAATGTTGCTCAAGTGAGTATAATGGGATATATAGACGGTCATCCGCGAACAGCATTGAGATTTTTGACTAGTAATTTGCACGCGACCAATAGTATGTGGTGCTTTTCTATGGACTTTGAAATTAACGGTAAATATTGTAGTCTATAATCAAGTATGATGTTACCATCCCTTCTTTTTAAAATAATATCTTAGTCCACGTGATTCAAAGATAACTAAATATCCCGGGTAGGAGCTAATGAAAAACACTGTTATAATTAACGCATTGAATTATATATTTTAAATCTGAAACTCAGTTCCTATAATAAATTCATGAATTTATTTATAACTGGATGGGCTGACACATACACCCGACACTTTTGACGAACGATGTATTAATGTAAAGGTAATTGCTGCTAAGGTAACGCTGACATAAGCATTATAGACACGTACTTATAGGACGCGTTATGTACATCCACATGAAATATGTAGGAAAATCACTTTAACCGTCAGTCATACGTTTCCCTCATCTACTTTTATGACCTTCCCGCGATCTTCTGGCGATATCCAAGACCCAAGGGAGTATTATGAAAGAAATATGTCGATATCGACAATATTTTGAGGTTTTCCATTCTATTTCAGTTTCAGTTTCATGAGCACTTCATCTTGTCGATAAATAAAGGACTCTTTTTAATCTATTCCATTATAATAAAATACAATGTTCTATGAATCAGAAGTAAAAATATAGAAAGAAGAACGAATATTAGGTTTGAGCTATAAACATCATTGATAATCAGTAAATTTACCCAGCATTTAGACAATCAACCAGATTATTATGTAAAAGCTCTGTCCATGTAAGTAATTATGAATGAAAGCGCCCAAAAGAGAGCGAAAAAACATTCTCAAATGTTGAATCAGCGCTAAGCGACTCGCGATTCCGTCTGACTCAAATCAACTGTTCCACTATACACACAGAATTCCGATGTGCATTATTTACCATACAGTCTGCATCCCTTCTTAAATTCGTTCAGCAACCAAGTGAAGAGAGAGAGAGAGAGAGACCGGGAGAGTAAAAGAGAGGGAGAGAGAAGTGAACGAGCGAGTGACGCGCTGTCTGTAGAAAAATTGTTTACCTCCCGCGTCGACAAAGCAGCCGCGTACACGCTCCCAACCCTTGTTGACATGCAGACTCTATAAATTTTCTACCTCCTCCTCGTCTCTCTTTTTTTGTTAAAGACGACTCGACGTCGCTTGAATTCACGCGACGTAAGCGCCAAAGGCAAGGAGAGAGATAGAGGGAGACCCCTATATCTCGTTCGCGCGGGGTAAAGAAAAACACGCATATACCCGTACGCTCGTGACTCTGTACGCGAGAAGCGCGTAAGTGCAATTTTTTCTATGCGAGACGCATCCCGTTGTTGTTGCGAACCCCCCACAGAGGGAAAGAGTCGCGGTTAGTGAGTAGACGTGCGCGTATTCCCGAGGGTGATGCATATCGTGTCGCTGTCGTCGTCGACTCATACTGCAACGCTTTTCCGCGAGCGCAGAGTTTCCGTATTACTTATTATTTAGAGCTGATTTTACTGCGAGTTGAGACGGGAGCCTTCTGATGAATTATGTAGCTCTGGAATGTGTGCAGTATTAAAATTTTCATGCAATATCCGTTATATCATAACTTATTTAATTAAATAGTCTTATTATTATTGTTAGACATTGCTACACATTTTTTAATGAAAGTAAAAGTTGAAAAATTAATGAATTTTGGTCTGGAAGTTAATTGTATTGCGAACATGTTTCATTTTGCTTAATTGAATAAGTCAGGAGTAAATTATACAATTACAAAATGTTAATAATAACAATGAAAATCATTCATTCGTTTTATTTTTAATTAGATGTAAGTAAATAAGAAGTATATTTATAAATACATAATCAATTCTGCCAGAGCTGATCCTAATAAAAACCCACAACACCATGCAAGTCTGCATACAATTGCATCCATAGATACACGACAGAATCCCAATCCTCATCCAAAAACTCTTAATTTTCCAAAAACTCCAATTTTTTTTCATCATCTCTCTCACCCACACTAATATGCGTTCGAACGTACAATACTGCAGGTGCGTAAATAGGCGTTGGTTGGCTGTAGAGCATTTACACAGCGACATAATGCCGGTGTGCACGGGTGCACGTGTGCATGCACCAACAGCAGTAGCGAGCTGTAGACTGCACTTGAGAGCAAGAGAGAGAACGAACCCCTGCAGCTATGACGACGACATTGGCATCTCCAATTCCCCCTTTTTCTTTTCACGAAACGCCTCCACTAGTAGCAGCAGCACGGAGCTCGTTAATTTTTGAATAGCACACTTTCGCGCCTTTACGCCTGCAAGCCTGAATAAGTCTCACACCCGTGTCTCTTCTTTCTTCGCGTTTACATCGATGAAAAAAGTAGAAAAAACTGCACCAGCGTCGAGTCGCTTACATTGGAAACAAGTTATTTTTCGTGTACCACAGAAAATATTGCCAGGACCAAATGCGGAGTCCTACACTTTTGGAGTAGTATTGGTGAAATGAAAACCATTTTTGAAATTTGAAACACTACTATACTTCTAATTACCAAAAAGCTTTTTAACTTTTGTCCAGCAATACTATCTCTTATGGGATTTTATATGTCTGGATGTCCGGTAATCACTTTTTTCTTTTTATAAAAGAAAACAGAATGCAATTATCTATCCGATCCAAAAAAAGGTTTAATCGTCAATTTACCCTCTGCATCCACGACAAACAACGTCTTCATTGGCAGCTTCAAGTTTCTTCTTCAGCACGGGCAAAAAAGGAAGGGAAAAAATGAATGACGGAAGAGTAGGAAATTATCGAATGACGCAGCGCACGTCCCTCGAGGCGACCTGAGTTAACTGTGATTGAACGTTTAATTGACTCTGTAATTAAATCGCGAAGTGCTTGGAAAGAGTGCAAGCAAGTAACAGGACTTTACTCTTAAGGGAAAGAGCTGAGGCTTCCTCCTCTTCTTTTTCTTTCAGCTTCTTCATACTTTAGAGCGGCTTTCTCTTTCTTGTAGACGGTGACATCCATCCTTTTTATTCTGTTTTTCCGTCATCTTCCCTGCTCTCGTGGCGAGTTTCATCGACTTAATTGAGGTATTGTTCGATACCATAATAGCTGTTTATGCTTTCAAATGCTTAACTCTAATCACACTGTTTCTGAGAATCACGAGTACTTTTAATATTATTGTCGATATATACCTAAATTTCATCAGTAGGTACTTTGATGGACAGTCTTTTGGCCTTACTATAGCTTGTGAAATATAATGCACTAATAATAATAGCCTTTGTCTTTCTCAACTATAAATTCTTTTTGATGTATATATGTATCATTTTATGTAAGTTGGTAAATTTTGACAGTAACAAAATAAATTTGAAATAGTCAAGGATCAATCTATTGTGACAGATTCACAATCTGGACTGCATAGACAGCATCAATGCCCAGAATCTAAAGCAATAGCTTCTAATCATTGTACTACTTTCATAAGTGACTACTGGAGGACAAAGTTTTGTTATAGTGATAAAATAATGTTACATAAAATAAAATGCTAAGCATGGAAGAATATGGGGCGTCCCTCTTGGAAAATATCGTTTCGAAACAGGTGTGAAACACTGGTCTCGCAACGATGGCATTTCGCCAGACGCATCGAAAGAAAGAGAAAAAGAAATACAGGGAAACAGAGAAAAAGAAAAAGAAATGTAGAAAATATCGATCGAAAGAAGAAATGTATATACACGCATATACATATATTGTCAAGTGGCGTTCTATCGTAAGCGAAATGGCTAGGAAGTGAATTATTACCGTGTACCATAGAGACGAATGGCAAGTACAGTACGAGTAAATGGTGTATAGGAGAAGGGAGAGAGAAAGAGAGAGAAAGAGGGAGATGGAAAGAGTGAAGAAGGAGAAGGGAACTCCCCTATCTATCTTTCTCTTCTCCTCTCTCTCTCTGTCTCACTCGCTATCTCGAGCCATATACCCCCTTTGCTCAACTCTCACTGCAAGCCCCTTTATTTATTTCCATACAAAGGACCAGCAGCGACAGCGCAACGCGCGTTCAACTGAATTCCCTTCTACGGCATCGACGTCCTCAAGCTTTCAATTTTTCCCTCTTTCCTTTATTTTTTAGGCCTTCTTCCCGCCCTTCCCTATTCTTATTTTTGACCTTTTATCCGCTATTTTTGAAAATTTCTGCTGAACCAGGTTAACTTTTGGAAGAAGATTTAAAAGGGATAAAGGACTTTGCCATTGGAAATGTATTGACGAGGTTGGTATGCTACGGTAATTCGTATTAATTCAAGTATTAAGGTATAAAGTATGCACAAAAACAAACTGTTCTCATTTCATACTATGAATTTTCATTCGCGATTGAAGCGATGGCATTTTCCAATCTCCGAAAGTCCTCAAATTCACCGAAATATCTCAAACTCAAGAGACAAGTATAGCAATGATGGAAAAGAGTATAAATCGATGCATAATCTTTCCAGTATCACGCGATGAATGGCTCTTCAAACTGAGTCGTCCTTATGACAAATTCCCAATACTCTTTTTGGTCTTCTTCTCTTGTCTGCTAGCCCAGCTACAGCAGCAGTGGTAGCACCGCGACGCCAAGAAAAGAAAGGAAATTGCGCTCGGCTGACGTCATTACTAAGATGAATGTAAGAAGGAAAAGAAAGTTCGAGTTTGACTCTATAAACCAGCAAAAAAGTTGGCTCTTCCCACTCTCTAATCTCGTTTTCAAGTATATACGAAAGAACAGAGACGGAGAAAAAGAAAGATTGACTGTTGGTTCCAGGTCGTTCCTGAACTTGTTATGAAATTGGATAATTGGCAGAAAACAAAGGAGCACGACCGAGCCGAGTTACCAGCAGCGGGGTAAACAGGACCCAGAGACTGACTACGACTTTTTCTCGAGTTTTTAGTTGAATGAGCATCGAAAGTACACGTGACGAAAGGAGACCTAGCAAGAGGTCTTTCATTCATTAGGGTGTCATTGTAATAAGTATGAAATCATGAAGATTTTATTAAATGCAAAATCAAAAGATTTAAATAGCGCGAAAAAAAATGAAAAATACGGCGTTTTCAATATTTTCATCGGCTGATACAAATGTAATATCTGATATGATTTCGCTTTCTCATCAGTACTGAAAAATATCTGTAATAATGGAAAGCTATATGAACAACCGCACTCTAAACCATTATATTCGACGTTGTGATTGAAAATATATTTAAGAAACACCTACAAACGCATAAATTCCAGGTATCCCAACTTGCCGCACACTGAGGAGCGCATAAAAACCTAAAATTGTTTGCGCTCGAATAATCAATACCCTAATAACAATTACTATTTATTGGAAACAGGAAACAACGCGCAATTACCTGCTAAAACACGCAGGCTTACACACAAGCGTAGTATGTGTCGCATCGTCACTGCTATACACATATGCATATAAAGGGCGATACGGTGAAATTGCAGCTTCCAAAGAGAGGAGAGAGAGAGAAGCCATCGTTTCCGTCTCCTATAATATCCCTCAGGCAATAATGGAGCATAAGAGGGAAATAACAAAGCGGTAGATAGCAGCCC
The DNA here is from genome assembly GCA_900490025.1 of Megastigmus dorsalis. NCBI lineage: Eukaryota > Metazoa > Arthropoda > Insecta > Hymenoptera > Megastigmidae > Megastigmus > Megastigmus dorsalis. The sequence continues at coordinate 9,517 of UELU01101085.1, read as the reverse complement.
TGGTGGGGGGTCCAGAGAGAAGAGAGAGAGAGAATACAACTATGGTCTCTCACCAAAAGAGCGGGAAAATTCAAACGGGACCATGAGGATAGTGAAGTGCAGCTGCAGGAAATCTCGGGGGCAGGATTCTAATTAAAGGAAGGATCCCGAGTGTGGAAATTAGCTGGAATTTGTCGGTTGAACAACGTCTATGCGCTCGCGCGCGCTCGTGTGTGCACGTGCGTCGACAGCACAGCGCTAATTAAACGCTATCAATGAGTGTAACACCGGGGAGTGAGGAGAGATGGAAAGAGGAGGAGGGCCAGTGATAACGCACACGGTAACGCCAGCCTTAACGTGCACTTGGAGCCGTGTAATCCCGTTTTCTCCCGGTGCAACTCTCTCTCTCTCTCTCTCTCTACTATCCGAGACTCTCACGCGAGAAAATGGACGCTGCACAGGATAATCGAATTGCGCGCCATCTTCAATAAACGACGATTATTAAAAGCGCTTTAGATTATTGATTTTTCTGCTGCTGCGCTCGCCTACTTTTTCTCTCGCTTCGTCTTGAAGCATTCGTCCATTATACGCGTTTCAGTGTGCTCCTCTTTTTTCGAGCTTCGTAATAAGGTATATTAGCCCATAAAGTCTCGTAAAGATTTTATCGATTTTGCACGCGTTCAATTGTGTTGTAACATTTAATGGGTGCGTGATTGCTTTAATGTGTCGTTGCAAAAAAATTGCTGTTGTTACCGTGCATTTCATTTTACAGATTTTTAATGTGCTGAATTGAAATTGAGATTGTTTTACCAAGTTTTCTGACAATATGTCGGTAGTAGGCAAGAGATATTTCAGTTTTGTATTAATTTTGCATTGCATGTCGTACAATGTTAAACTATATAAAATGTTACGGTTGTTACACTTTCGCGACCTCACTTTTAAATGTAGATAATATACTCGAGTATAAAACTAGATGCAAGGCATTGCGGTTTGCATGATCAATTTATACTGGAATTGGTGAAACAGTTCGTTTTTTATCCTTTAGGTCGTAATTAATTTTATTAACACAATGTTACAACTTATATGTTAAGAAATGAAAGTCTGTGATGATGATTGTTTAGAACAAATAAATGTAGCTTTATTAGAAAAGAATAAACGTTCATACAAAAGAATGATAATAGAGCGAACGCATGTACGTCTGTCTTTGAGTAGCTTCATAAGACAACTAACTATACCACTCGGCTAGTTATTCCTATGTACACGCGTCGACACGCGGCGCCTCATTCGCTCTCCCCACTCTGCTATTCGTCTCGCAGACGCAACAGCCCAAATATAGTTTTATATATATCAGATATTACTGATATTTTAATACACAATATTAAAACATGAACATTTATTCAGTGATTAGATACAGGAGTTTATTAATCATCAATACCTAAACCTAAAATATAGTTGTATTTAATTTTCATTATCCGTCCACCGTTAAAGTTCGCCTTAAAACTAGAGATTATGAAGAAAACTTGAATATTATCATTGTCCCCGCATTCTGATGATCTAATTACTTTTTTCTAGTCTCTTAACAAACTAGATTTCACATTCTCTAAAGGTAAAAAATTTTTTATTGCAAACAGAGGCAGCGGTGTGAAAATTCCTGTCTAAAGGGCAGCACATACACATCTCATGCAGCGTTTTGGCAAAAAGACAGAGCCAGAAGCCGAACATAGTTTGCTTACGCTATCTTACCAAGAGATCTATACTCTCTCTTCTACTCTCTTGCTGCGGGTCACAACGCCCGGAGAACTCGAAGTGAATGGAAGCATGAAACAGGTGACGATAGAAGAAATTTAAAATTTTTGGAACTAGGCTTTTTAACTACGCAACGGTAATAATTAATTGCCACATATAGCAAAATGTATGTCTTTGTTGGCAAATTATTATTTAGGGATATTTATGTCCATTTTTTTAGTATCTTTGTGCCAAAATGACTTATTTCTCTTTTGCAAATTCTTGTATAAATAGTGGAACTTTTATAGAAGAATCGCAGAATCATTAAGAACCTCGTACTTCTCATTTAAGTTTATGGTGATTTCATACAATTAATATTTCCCACAGAAAATTTTGTTAAAAGAAACATTAGACCAAAACCAGTTAGTTTTAAGTTAAAATTTTGTAAGATAAAAAAAAATTCTAATAGTATCTCACAAAAAAAAAACACAATAACCACTTGCGCTACAAAGAAAGGAAAATCTGCCAACTTCGATTACATAAAACAATTCTCTCGCGCCTCGTAAAACATTCAAAACGTCATAATGCGCGAACGCGCTATGCTCTTGCAGTATAATTAAGACGCTAAAGACAGAGTGCGAAAGGGTGTGTGGTGTGAGTGAGTGAGAGCGAGTGAAATAGAGAGAGGAGGGTGGCTTTTTTCACCAAATGTGAGGAGAAGACATTTAAAGGTGAACTGGTGGTCAGCCGACTATATACAAGTGCTTTGTCCCCTTTCTACCCGAGATTTTGTCCGTACGAGCTGTCGGAAGGGAGAAAGTCCAGCGTTTATCTATCCCTCTCTGCTGCTAGCTTGAGCTAAATTAACGTTTCCCTGTTAAACACAGCCAGGGTCATTCGAGGTCGAAGCGGTTCGTCTAAATTTGGGTAGCGTTGGTTGGACCATTTTTTTTTTACTTTTTAAAGCCTCTGGGATTTTGAAGCCAGTTTGTGTTATGTTCTCTGAATTGGGTTTGAATATGCGCCAAACCAATTGGTGATAAATTTATTGAGCAGATAATATTGGCAAAAATGCAAAAATGTTATTGGTATGACATCATGTGCACAGTAAGTATTCAGATATGAAAAAGGCATTCTCCTATTACGATTTCATGAAAATTTAATCCTTGTAAAGGTTTTTTTTTTAAATCTGATCCTCGTAAAGATATACTTTTAAAAAACTGTTCGAAAGTTCTTTCACTAATTTTTTGAGATGAGATTTTCTTTTCTAGTATTATTTATACAATGTATATTTTAAAGATATTCCATTAGGTATGATTAGCAGTTTCTTAATATTTTGAAAGTCAGTCCCATCTAAATATACTCCCTTAAAATTTATTAACATAAAAAGTGATTTTCACATAAATTTCTTTCCCAACACGAGAGAACCACCCAGCTTTAAGTCTACAAAAACAAGAAGAGAAGAAGTAGAGACAAAGAAATCCGACTCGAGATCCACTTTCATCCGTTGATCTTCTGCGCGCAGTCCGGTGCAAAGGAATCCTTAGCATTTTCTAGGGTATAGTAAATCCGGCCAGGCATCGAAAAAGGAGCCTCAACCTTTTTTTCTCACCACTTTTCCGGCAACTCTCGGCCAAATTGCCTTTGCCACTTGCATATCTTTGATTTCCAAATCTCTTCCTCCCTTTCCTACGACGAGGTTCACTTTGCAAAAGCTGGTCAGAATTGAAAGGAAAAGATAAACGAAGGCTCAGACCTATGCCGCCTGACTGAACACTGTCTCGATCTACTAACACCCAGACTGTTATAAGAATAAAAGCTGTGATATTTTAAAAATTGCTAATTATTGAATAAGAACAAGAAAAGAATTAAGAATTTATTAACATTGGAAGCTATTGTATGATACGCAATACTCCAAAAATTTATAGAAATTATTTTATAGCACGAATAATATGTTTTGTATTATTTTTAGACTCGATTGAGAATCACAGAATTTTTAATGTAAACCGTCTCTAAATTTAGAATAATAAATTTCCATATTTTGCACGTTCTTATTTAGAAACTTTTGAAAAGAATTCAATTAAATACGTTGTGAAGGTCCTTAAATGTAGAATGACAGTTAACCTTTAAATCTATTATCATTGAGCCCAAATATTTACGAAACGCTAGAGACTATGACGTTTATTACCTAGAACTTTGAAATTGAACGCGATGAATATCACTGGCAGAAATACTTCTGTTGGAAGAATCAATATTATTTCTGCCATTCCATCGTTCCAACCCCACAAGATGGAATCCTTTTGTATCGATAATTGCATTCGACCGTCGCGCCATCGCACCTTGCAAAGAAAGTAATTAATTGCGTGATTGCTCGACGCAGGGTGGAAGTCTCTTACTCTCTCACTCTCTCCCTCTCTCTCTCCCTTTCCCTCTCTCTTTCTCTTACATAGAGCTCGGTTCTTCCTCTCTCATTCCTTCCTCCTGGTACAACTTCTGAGACTCCAAAGATGCTAAATTCTCACAGCTCTCGAAGAGAAGGCACGAAGGATAGAGATAGAGACCACAAACTCGCCAGAGGCAAGGTCAAGATACCCTAGTGTAGAGGATCGAGGATATCCTGTTGGCAAGGAGGAAATAGCAGTGAAATTCGAAGCCCCCCTTTGATGCGCTTCTACCCATCCCTTTTTGGGTGCCAAGAAAGCTAAAAGGCTAAAGGCCGAAAGCAAAAGCCAAGTAAAGTAGCTCTCCCTTTCTGGGCTTTGACTATAAAAGGAAAGGGTGGCGGACTTTGATTTCGAAGCAGAAGCAGCGGCAGTAGCTCAACCAAAACCGATCATCCATTAACGCGTTAGATTGGATTTCATCCTCGTCACCTCGTTGAGATTTTCCATTGTCTTCCTTAGGCTTTGGTCTGAGAGTAAGGCAGAACGAATATCCAAAGATGAAAATGAATACTGCCACTTCACTTTACTACGGAAGTAGTAAGACAATTACGTTTGGCGTTGCAACCTCAGAGACATTCATATTACCACGAGACGGAGAAGACCTCACTAATCGATGATAAAGATCTATCGCAGTAGTCTTTTGCTCCGTTTGAATAAAAAAGAGTCAGAAATCGAATCGAAGTACTCGACGTCATCAAAATTATTATACAGGGACTTCTGTTAATCTTGCTTTTACATGATTTTATTTGGATGTATTTCAAACACTGGTAAAGTGTCGAAAAACACAGCTAATCGTGACTTCTGTCAAGTATAATAGTCTTTAGTGCTTCGCGCTAATCCGATTTACAAATCATCCGATTAGAGACTCGCAGAAGAAGGAGAGGAAGAGAAAAAAAACAAAAAGGGCAGAAAGCCAGGAGCTGCCGCCCCGGCTGTTTTAGAAAAGAAGTCAGTGCGACATTTTCTTTTTGGCGCAGTAGCAGACCTCGTGATTGCACTTTCCCGCGTAAACTTAGCCATTAGCCAACTCACTCCTCTCTCTCTCTCCCTCTCTCTCTATCTCATTCTCTCTTGTGGGAAGCATCTAATGTCATTAATTTCTCGTTTTCTCTCAACAGATTCTCTCGGTAGGAGACGACACCGGCCTATCTTTCTCCCTCTCTTCTTTTCTCATCTCTTTCTTTTCCTATATCGCACGGCTCTTTCTCTTTTTCTTGTCGAGAGTAAACTTCTCCTAGCAAAATCCAATTGACTCGAGCTATCCAACTTTGGCATTTTCTTGTTTTCACAACACGATACTTTCGCCATCATCTCTTCTTCCTTCTGCCTTCGTCTTTTTTATTTCAATCTTCCAGTTTCTCTCTCCCTTGGCTCCTCTTTATTTCTCCGGTCGTTTACACAGTGGATAATGGAAAAATTCAAGGTGGCGTATAAGGCCAAGTACTTTCTCCTTATATTAACGTCGCAGAAACTTTAAAAGAATCTAGAAAATCATTTTATAATTTTTCGTTTAGTTTGGCCTTTATTTTAAGAAGTATACAATGAACTGTTGATTAATTTTTTTAAATGCGTAATTATTTAAAATAGTAATCGTTTCGTCATGGTGATGAATCAAAGTAAGGCTTTATACGATTAAAGAAAAGTGGCAGCAGAATAATGAAAGATTGTATTTGCACTAGTGGATGAAATAATTTTTATTGGATGAATGGAAAGAAAATTATGAGAATAATATGAATCCTTATGATTCCGACGAGGTATAGAGTTTCCCCGGAAGGAAGTGAACTTATTCATGAAGTTGCAGAACTTTAAAAGCCGCTATGTGATGCAGAAAGATTTTTAATATGAAGAAATTGATTATCGAGAGAAAGTTAAGGAAATATAGGCGTCGAATGCATTGAGATCGAAAAGAACACGATGGTAGCCGCAGATTTCGATATAATCAGTTTAGAAACTTTTCGCATAATCTTGTAGGAAGCAAAAGGAGTTTTCAATTGACTTATTTTTTTTACTCCGTTCAGTAGGAGACTGACAACTTTTTAGTTGTTAAGTAATCTTAGACTGATCAATCTGGAATTTTATCAAGAACTGTGAAATTTTTTTTTAAATCTTTCAAACAGCTATTGTTTGAAATCTCTACTAATTATTATCTTTTGTATATTATATATTATAAACTTTGCGGATTATTCTATATATTTTTTAGTAGGAAGTATATGGGATAATAATTTGCTTACGTTCAAAGCTCAGTCATACAAATTGAATTGACCACTGACAGATGCTTGATAATGCATTCTTACCTAAAAACAAATACATACAAAATTATTAATTAAATAAAAGATTTAATGGGGTCAATATAAAATGTAAAACAACATTGTAAATAAATTCTTTGTTATCAAAACATTGACATATTAAATAAACAGCACAATCGCGCTGAAAATCATTCGTTGATGACCACGAAATGTAAGCCTCCACTCGGTCTCTCAGTAATTTTTCCGGAGTGACTCTACTTTTCCGAGAGCTTCTTGCTTCTCTCTCTTGTGCTCAGTCTTAAATGAGAAAACAAAGACAAACTACAAGAGGGAAAAGAGAGCGCGAGAGAGAGATAGATCCAGAGAGAGAGAGAGAGAGAGAGAGGAAGAGACAGAGAGAGAGGGAGACAGAGAGAAAAAGGTCTAGCTATAGCGCGAGAGACGCATCTCTCTGGCTTCGGCGCGAGGAAGAGACCAATGGGATTAAGGCGAAAATGGATTATCAGCCGATGGTGCGCCGTTGGAGCTCGGCTAATCTAATTCTAAATTAGAATGTCCCAAGCGCCGCCGCCGCCTCGCCGCCGTCGCTGCTTCTGCTTCTGATGTAGCAAGAGTCGTTCCGTGCTCGTTATCTGCACGGATTCGTGCGACGTAAATATGATACGACACTCAGGATTAACTACCAGGCTGCTGCTCTCTACATGACGAAATGGCCCTGGACTTGGTGAGAAGTTTCCCTTCTTTTACGAAAAAAAAGAGATCGAGAATTTTTTAACGAGATGCATTAGGCGATAATGGGGTACCGAACGCTCACTTTTTTATTAGTCATGCTCGGTCAGCTCTTTGATTTTGCTCCGATTCCAAAGCTGGGAGATGCAAGGAGACAATTTTACTTTCTCCTAGAAGAAGCTTTATGATAGTACAAATAAATTGCTTGAGAACATTTTATTAACATTTTGTCATGATTCTACAGGATCAAAATTCTACAGTTTTGGTGAAAATTAAATTATAATAAGTAAAAATACACTGAGAAAATTGAGGAAAAACTGTGGATTTCTGCGGCGCAGAACCAAAGCCACGCGAGCGAGTATCGGATCTCGCTCACGAAGTACGGATTTTGCACCACTGTGGAACCTATGTTGTCCCTCAAGGCGAGCAATAGTTGCGCCACGATAACAGTTCACGCGTGAGAGACAATATACGACCCGCAATGGGGGAAATTTTCCACTACAAGGAGACTTCACTACCACTCTGTCCACTGTAAGAGCAGATTATAACCCTCCATTTCCTCCATGTACTAAAGTGAGAAAACGCAAGAATGAAATTTTTGTTTCGAACATAATTTATTTGACATCGAATCCTGCATGTAATTCATTTGGCTTCTGACGAAAAAGTATAAGAGAAAATGGAAAACGGCATATATAGGGTGAAAAGGGGAATAAAGAGATGAAAAATAAAAGAAATCCGTCATCCGTTCATAATTACGAGGCTGTTTGTTTTGCAAACAATTGACTACGAACTCATAACGAACGTTCAATTCTCCTTCCCCTATTCTCTTTCGTATCTTAGTATTTCCGCGGGCTGGCAAATCAAGATTTGGGGAGATAACAAGGAAGTGACTCGGCGGAACGCGAAAGCAGAAAAGAGGGGGATAAAAGCAGAGGAAGAAGAAACGCTTTGTGACCGGAATTAAGGGTGGCTCATTCCGAGCAGAAGCCCCGAAGGAGAAAGAGGGGCAGTACATTGAAAGAAAAGCGCCGTGTAAGAATAACGAGTTTTTTCATAAACGGTGCAAAAATTACTTGGTGGACCTTATCTCTTCCTTTCCCTTTCTTTTACGGAAAATATTTTGTTCGAAATTATCAAAATTTAGATTTGCTGCAATTGATAACGATAAGGTTGTGCATTATCGCTTATACATGACAGTTATTGATTGTTATTTTCTAGTATTCTTAGTGATTAATAAAAGTAAAAACAACTAAGCTAAATTGACTTTGATGCAAAATAATATTTCTCCTACCAGAACGTTATGGACAAATGGGTAGTCTCTACTGACAGGTAAAAAATTACGACGTAAAATGATGGAGAGAAAAAAGAATGAGGGTACAGAAGAGTGTCAACTTCCTCCTTTTGCGGCCCTCCTCTTAGGCGGACAATTTGCAGCGGCGTGGCGACGTTCATTTAAAAAGAATCTCTGACTGAATTTTTCACGTTTCAAAACTAAAGTTTCGAGCAGAGGTAAGCGGAATCGCCGACGAACACACCCGGTAGTGAGAGTGAGAGAGAGAGAGGGGGGGGAGTTGGAGAGCCAAGAAAAACAGGGATTGCGCTTTGAACACGCAATCACAGCAGAAAAGTAAGAGAAAACAAATTCGAGATCTAACGCTCGGATAACGAGACATGATAGCGAAATAGACGAAGAAAAAACGTGCGATAAAAGGTCGGCAGTTATTATCCCTTACTTCTTGTTTCCTTTACCAGCATTTTCACCTGTAACGATTATTATAAATTTATTGTTCAAAACTTTTACTGCTTTTACGAAATTTTATAAAAAATTAACTAAAGAAGACTGAGTGATTGTACTAATAGAATTTTATTAAATATTGGGTTTCGCAAAGGGATTTTTTCTTATAAAATACTATAAAATGGGTTTACTTATAGACAACAAAACTAAATTAAGATAAACTCTAATTTGTACGTTTCTACATTTTTTTCCAAATTTTGATAATTTTGAGGCACAAACGTCACCAATATAAATTAATGCAGTCTTTTATTCGGGTACTTTCTGTATATATCAATATTAATCGAATGTGAAACCTGACAATAAAATATAAACAATCAGTACATCCGAAAACAAAAATGTAACTAAAAGGCAATTACACAGGAAGACAGAAACAAAAATCCAAATGTAAGCCGCGAAAAAAGGTGAAGATGAAGGAAGAAAAACTAGCGTATGGCGCGTCAGAACTGCTGGCGCTTGCTCGGGCTGTCGGTGCAGTTCACTGTCAGACGTCGTCGTCAGCGACACACGAGCGTAAAGGGAAAGACAGAGAGAGAGGGAGAGAGTCAACAGCAAATAGCTCTTTCCGACGACATCACGTAGACACAAGTACAGCCGAGGGC